>PVHX01010449.1:0-55359 GCA_004024805.1 Geosciurus inauris
AAAAGAAAAGCAGCAGTGTGGGGCAGATTGCTGCTGTTTTCTGATTGAATCCTGATAGGACCTCACTCTGCCCACACATTCCTCTAGCCCACTATAAACTCCATCTTTATATCCCCAAAGTTTGCCTAGTTTCTGACCTGACCTTAGAGCTCTACATCACCCTGACCTCTATTTGTCTAGTTTATAATTAATTTATAATTCTTGCTTTGCCTTGGACTCCAATTTTTTTAAAATATTTTTTTAATTGTAGATGAATGCAATATCTTTATTTTATTTATTTATTTGTATGTGGTGCTGAGGATCGAACCCAGTGACTCACGCATGCGAGGCAAGCGCTCTACCACTGAGCCACAGCCCCAGCCCTGGACTCCAATTTTTGTGGGCACCTGGATAAAACTCATTCTGTCTTAGATAAGGGACCTTGGTCTTTTGTTAAGCAGTGTATCCATCAGAATAGCCCAGGCCTTAAAGGTAGGCAGATCTAAGATTGGATCCCAATCCACCACCTAATCAGTTTACCAGTGATTTTTGGTTGTTACCCTGATCCTCAATTTTCCCATTTGTCAAATGTGGGCAATGAGGTCTTTTTGAAGATCATCTGAGATTTCATACATAATCGCATAAGACCTGGCAGAGTAGATAATGTTCATTCCCCTTTCTTTTTGATCTGTCCTGTAGGAGAAAAGTGAGGGAAGCATCTGAGGTTTTGTAGGTGTCTAAAGTTCTGGGTTTATGAACCATTTAATAACTACAGTTCCTGGCAGCAGATGAGTCTTCTAGTGTCTCAGTCCCAGATTGAGAATCATAAAAAAAGCAGTGGTATCTGCAGTGTCCGTGGCACTGTTTAACACTACTGGAACTTTTCAGTCAAATCTCAGTTGTGATGCTTTTTGCAGTAGCCTTTTTTCTTTTTTCACTTGGCAAACTGTCATGGCCTAATTTTTAGAAAGGATCTTACATAAAAGAAGGAAAACTCTGAATATTAATCAGCTCCCAAGTCTATAAATAGTAACCAGAATTAAAACTGCCTGATGAAATTAATTCATGAAAAAACTTCTTTCAGAGGAGCAAAAAGAATTCTAAAAAGGCAACAACAATAAAAAAAAAAAACAAAAAACCTTTGGCATAATGTACCTCTAAAGAAGTAATTTTTAGTTGGGCACAGGAACACATGTCTATAGTGCCAACTATTTGAGAGGCTAAGAGGATCACTTAAGGATCACTTGAGACCAGGAGTTTGAGACCAATCTGGGTGACATAGCAAGATCTTGTCTCTTTAAAAAAAAATGATTTTTTGTGTGTGTGTGTGTTTAAGCAAGAGGAGTGATGGACAATTAATTAGAATAAATCTAGTTAAGAAAAGCAAAAGTAAAAACCAGGAAGTAAAGGAAAATTTAGGCAAAGAATTAGTAATTAATAATAAAAATTATTAATAGACTGATTATTTTGGTATTTGAACATCCTTAGAGTTTATTTATTTATTTATTTTAGTTTTTTTATTAGTATATTTTAATTATACAGAATAATGGGCATTGTGGGATATTCCTACATGCAAATAACATACTTTCATTACATCCACCTTTGCCCTCCATTTCCCATCCTCTGAGCACCTTCCTCTTCTCTAATGGCCTCCCTGTTATTTTTGGTTCAGCTGCCCACCCCAAGATTTCATGTGTAAAGGGAAGCATGCCATACTTGTCTATTTGAATCTGCCTTATTTCACATAACATAATGATTTTCCTGCAAATGACATGATTTCATTCTTTATGGCTGAATAATATTCCACTGTGTACATATACCACATTTTCTTTTTTGGGGAGAGAGTACTGGGGATGGAACCCAAAGGGACTTTACCACTAAGCTAAGTCCCCAGTCCTTTTTAATTTTATTTTAAGACAGGTTCTCACTAGGTTGCTTGGGGGCCTCACTAAGTTGCTAAGTCTGGCCTCAAACTTGCGATCCTCCTGACTCAGTCTCCTGAGTTGCTGGGATTACAGGTGTGTGCTACCATGCCTGGCTATACTACATTTTCTTTATCCATTCATCTGTTCATGGTCATTTAGGCTGATTCCATAATTTGGCTATTGTGAATTGTGCCAGACAATCATGAGTATGCAGTTATCTCTATAGTACACTGACTAATTCCTCTGGGTGTGTACCCAGAAGTGGTATAGCTAGGTCCTATGGTGGTTCTATTTTTAGTTTTTTGAGAAACCTCCATGCTGAATTTCATAGTGGCTGTACTAATTAACATTCTTAGCAACAGTGATAAGGTTTCTTCTTCTTCATATCCTTGCCAGAATTTATTGTGTTTTGCATTCTTGATGCCAGCTATTCTGATTGGGATGAGATAAAATCTCAGTAGTTTTAATTTGCATTTTCCTGATGGCTAACAATGTTTGATATTTTTCATAGAACTATTGACTATTTATACTTCTTGTTTTTGAGAAATGTCTGTTGAATTCATTTGTCCACTCATTGATTGTGTTTTTGTTTTTTACATATTCTAAATATTAGTTCTCTTTTGGATGAATAGCTGACAAAAATTTTCTCCCATTCTGTAGGCTGTCTCTTCACTCTGTTAATTATTTCCTTTGCTGTACATATTTTTAATTTGAAGCAATCCTGTTTGTTGATTCTTGTTATTATATTCTGAGCTACTGGAGTCCTATTTAGAGAGTCACTGTCTGTACCTACGTTTTGAAATGTTTCCTCTAGCAATTTCAAAGTTGCAGGACTTACGTTTAGTTCTTTGATCTATTTTGAGTTGATTATTGTACAGAGTGAGAAATAGGGTATAAATCCTGTCGATGTAACTTTAAGTTGTCCCAAAGGTGAAGCAGTCTCCTATGGCTCCTATGGCTCCTATGTAAAGATCTTATTCCAGGCATGGGATCTAGGATCCAGAGGGCTAAGCTTGCTAAAATCCTGTAGTCATCCAGTTCGTTCCAGAGTGTCTGAGACTTGGAATAACTAGGCCAATATGTACCTCCTCACTTCCATGGAAATCCTAACCCCCTATCCCTGGGACATAAAAAATGACTAAGTAAAAATCACAGAACTAGCTAGCTCCTGATACAGCAGGGTTAAGAAATTATGGAAAATTTGCATTTACCTATGATTGCCTCACAGAAGATCACGGGTTTTGATTTGTGTCAAGCTTTCATTCTATCTGAACTGATTTTAATCCACAGTATAATTCTCCCAGGAGAATTGGGAGAATTCTGGCCTAACCTCTCAGAATATTACAGGGTTAGGGAAGACATTCAACTTGGCATGTTCCAGATGATGGCAGAGACCACAGCCTGCCCAAATTGAGCCCATGCCATTAGGACTGGACTAAAACCACATCCTAATTTTGGGCACCATTCCCCAAAGTATTTTGCTTTGTCATGGTACTGGACACCAAAAGCAGAAAAGATCATGTGATCATGTCAGTAACAAATGAAGTTTATTTTTCTGTCTATTCTGGGGCTTGTTTGCTCAGTGATTTTGCTTCTTTTTTAAAAAAATATTTTTTTAGTTGTTGATGGACCTTTGTTTTATTTATTTATATGTGGTGCTGAGAATTGAACCCAGTGCCTGATGCATGCTAGGCAAGTGCTCTACCACCAAGCCACAACCTCAGCCCGTAATTTTGCTTCTCTATTAAGCAATATTAATCGTGGGGCCAGGAGTGGGGATGGGGAGATTATAGGAGAAAAGACCTCAGCAGAAGACAGTTGAGAAGAGAGATGCTATATCCACTGAATCCTTTGCTCCTTATTCTTCCCTTCCCAACATGTCTTTTCCACTCCTCAAGTAAAATTTAGGCCCTGTATCCATGCAACCTCCCCCATCATGTCAACCCATTCCTCAATTTAGTTATTCACTTATTCATTCAGATGGGGATTAAGTGCCTGCTATGCTCTATTATGATTTCCCTCCATGAATGCCTATGGCACTTTCTCCTTATCATACTTGTTATCAAGACTATCAATCATTCAACATGCATTTGTAGATATCTGTGTCAGTGACTGTGCTCCTGCTATGAGGTCTATGAAATTGTTCCTGTGAATCCGCTTGAGAAGAAAAGACATATTCACTTATCATTGAAGAATGAATGATAGATGCCAAACAGAAAGAAAGTGTGGTTCAGGAAGAAATCACTGTGGGCTAATGTGGCCAGTAAAGGAAGACTTCCTGGACATGCTGAGCATGAGAAATAGTTGATAAATGGAGAAAAGCCTACAAAAAATGTGTAAGAATAAGCACAAAGACCTGCATTTAAAAGGCATGTTGAGGGGCTGGGGTGGTGGCTGGGTAGTAGAACACTTGCCTAACATGTGTGAGGCACTGGCTTCAATTTTCAGCACCACATATAAATAAATTAAATAAAAGGTCCATCAACAACTAAAAAAAATTTTTTTAAAAGGCATGTTGACAGATCAGGGATATGACAGGGTTTAGATGCTCCCAGCTCAGAGAAACCCTAAATGCTACAATGCTTCTCTGAATATGAGCCCCTTTAAGGCACTGGTGTAAAGAAGCCAGGTCCTCTTCTGCTTTCCTTTTTGCTAGGTCTCAATGCAGGAGAGGGCTCAATCTTAAGCCCTCCCCAAAGAAGCCAAGATCTTGCTTTCCCACCTCATTCCTGCCATCCCAGTTCCCAAGAGCTGGGCCCCCATTCTTTCTGGGGCTCTGAAATTTTTTTTTTTTTTACTTTATTCATTTATTTTATGTAGTGCTGAGGATCGAACCCAGTGCCTCATGCGTGGTAGGCGAGCACTGTGCTGCTGAACTACAACCACAGCCCATGGGGCTCTGAATTTTGAGTAGATTATCTTGAATAACTCTACTCTGCTTAGAATTCCTGGGGGGACCAGAGAATCTCATTAACACAGGCTAACTTCTTCTACTGCAAAATAAGTTCCTTGATCAGAAACAATGTTGCATGGGATATCATGCTGGTGAATGAGGGATTAAGTAAGTTCATAGATAATATTTCTGGCAGATGCACAGAAGACAAGAACGAAAGATTATTTAGAGCAAATTTCTATTCCAACTGGGTGCAGTGGCACATGCCTGTAATCCCAGTGACTCAGAGGGCTAAGGCAGGAGGATCACAAATTTAAGGTCAGCTTCAGCAACTTAGCAAATCTCTAAGCAACTTAGCAAGATCTTGTCTCAAAATAAAAAATGAAAGGGCTGTGGATGTGGCTCAGTGGTAAAGTGCCCCTGGCTTCAATCCCTAGTGCCAAGGAAAAACAACTTCTATTCCAATAAGGACAAATTACCAAATTACTATTCCTTAGGAAGAGTATAAGAAGGAGGCAATGGGGCTGGGATTGTAGCTCAGCGGTAGAGCGCTTGCCTCGCATGTGTGAGGCCCTGGGTTCGATCCTCAGCACCACATACAAAGCAATAAAATAAAGGCATTGTGTCCATCTACAACTAAAAAAATATTTAAAAAAAAAAAAAAAGAAGGAGGCAATGTGATTAATCTGACACGAGGTGGCAGTCTTTTCTTGCTGAGTATAGTATTGCATTGAGGGCTCAAGGTCAGGCTGACATTCAGCAGTGGCAGTGACCAGGTCAACTTTAAGAGTAAACCCATATTAAGTCTATGAATATTGTTCCAGTACTGAAGTATTTGGGAAAAGAAAAAGGGATTCACAAAATGGGTAATATTTTCCACTGATTCAAAACATTTCAACTGTGAAGGTTCTTTTCTAGTTCACATGGGATACAAATATGCTCCCATTCTGGTATCATTCCAATATATTCATTTACACACCTTTTCTCTGAATCTCCAGCTACTAATTTATTAGTGTTCTGCTCTTCCTTCCAAGTTTTTGAACATACAACCATGACCTTGATCCAAATCTCAGTCTATCTCTTTTTTGGTAAATGGACCATGAGATATACTGATCAAAGTTATGTTCACTAGAATGATTTTCATCTTCATTGTCTTTGAGGACACACCTGCTGTTACAGTTCAATTTTTACTGGTAACATCATTTTGCAGAGAGAAAAAGAAAAGAAGAAATAAATAACAAGAACTCTACCACTGAGCTGTACCATAGCCCCTGTTTTTTAAAATTTTATTTTGAAACATGGTCTCATTAAATTGCCCCACTGGCCTTTAAGTTGTGATTATCCTTCTTCAGTCTCCTGAGTAGTTGGGATTACAGATGTGCACCCAGTGATTCGGAAGTTTCTTTCTTTCCTTCTCTTTGAACTCAGGGGCACTTAATTACTGAGCCACATCCCCAGCCCTTTTTTATTTTTTATTTAGAAACAGGGTCTTACTGAGTTCCTTAGGGCCTCACTAAATTATTGAGGCTGGTTTTGAACTCTCAATCCTCCTGTCTCAGCCTCCCGAGCTGCTGGGATTACAGGCATGCACCACTGCACCCAGCTCAGAAGTTTTTTAAACCTGATCTTTTTTGGGGGAGAGGAGTTACTGGGTATTGAACTCAGGGGAACTCAACCAGTGAACCATATCCCCAGCCCTATTTTGTATTTTATTTAGAGACAGGGTCTCACTGAGTTGCTTAGCAGCCTCGCTTTCGCTGAGGCTGGCTTTGAACTTGTGATCCTCCTGCTTCAGCCTCCCGAGCAGCTGGGATTACAAGCATGCACCACCATACCCGGCATTAAATCTGATCTTATTTATGCCACTTCCCTTGATGATGAGATGCTCCAGGTTCACCAAATTTACAGTGTAGTAGCTCATACAACTCTCAGTTAAGATGGGCAACTCATATCATGTTAGGTAGATGTGGCTGGATGTCTTGGTAAGACCCACTGGTAACAAGACATATATTTCAGAATTGGGAAATAAACTCCATGAGGATTGAGAGTATAGCCACTTTGATGTGGTTTTTAGTTCAGAGGCTTACCAGAATAAGCTCTCCAAAGTGAAAGACAAATTGTTGTGTAGTTAGATGAGGCAATGTCTTGGTAGCGGCCACAATACCTCTGTCCTGCTACCTGAAGCTTGCTCAATGACCTCAATGGGATTGGTTTCTACCTACTGCATAGTCAGTGGAGGCTAACAACAGTGGAACCTTTGCCAAACTGAGCAAACCTTTGCCAAACTGAGCAAACAAAGGTCCCAAAGCAGGAACTTCCTATTAATTTCCTCAGGGCATAACTCGTGACCTCATAGTGATGGCCAACCTCAGCTTCTTACTTCATTTGAGACCCTGCAGAACAGACAGATTTTTCCCCAGTCTTTTGTGAAAACATAAAAAGCAAGCATTACTTTCTATACCAAGAAGCTTAAACTAGGATATTTGTGGATGCTTTAGAAATTCTCCTTTATTGCAGGTATGAGTCCTGTCTCCTCAGAAGGACCAAATATCTTGGTACACCTGCTTAAAAATAATAGACTGCTTGTTCATCTCATCTACTCCGCATGAGAAAAGAGAATCCTTACATAACAGTACTGGGGATATAAGGACCCTTCACCAAGGGAATTATCTTAAATATGTAAAAAGTCTGAAAGGAGACACAAGAAATCACCCTTGGTGGTTACTCAGAGGCAACAAGAATAGGAAAGATAAGGGTAGGAGACTTGCGTGTGGTTTGAAAATTTCACAAGTATTTGTTGTTTTTTAAATTAAAATTCTTTTTTTCTCATTGAGAATTTATGCAGTATGCCCATTGTATGTATGTTGAAATAGAACCAATAATATAATCTAAGGAAAATCTTGGCCTTGCATTTTCCAGCTCACCTCCATGGAAGAGTTGGGTGGCTTTCTATTTAAGTATGTGCACTGGTGAGGAACTTTTAGAAAGGGCATCAATTCTGCATTAATTATGTTTCATTACACCATAGAACTTCCACACTTTAAGTCCTCAGAAAATATTGTCTTGAATTCTGTAGTATTGAATTATTAGCAAAAGTTTAGTTGTAAAAGTGTATATTCAGGAAAACAAGAGCTGACTGATGTATTCTCTAGTCCTCCTAAAATCTGTCAGTTTTTTTTTTTTTTAATTTTTTCCAAACCTTTATTTTATTTATTTATGTATTTTGTATGTGGTGCTGAGGATCGAACCCAGTGCCTCACGCATGCAAGGCAGGCACTCTACCACTGAGCCACAACCCCAGCCCAAATCTGTCAGTTTTGGAAACAGATCCTTGGGGAGATTTCTGAACCACATTGTCTCTGTACCCTCTTCCTCATGACATTTGGCTTTTTGCTGTGAATCTTATACTGAGGAATGTGAAGAAATAACCACATTTTACACTCACTGTTGTATGCACTGTTGGTTCATTGTTGAAAATGATGAGGTTCAGAACATGCTACTCCAAAATATGGCATATAAATATTTTAAGATGAAGAAATTTGGGGCTGGGGTTGTGGCTCAGTGGTACAGAGCTTGCTTAGCAAATGTGAGGCACTGGGTTCAATTCTCAGCATCATATAAAAATAAATAAATAAAGGTATTGTGTCCATCTACAACTAAAAAAATATTTTTTAAAAAGACCCTATGTGAGAGGTACCTCCCTTTACCCTAGGAAAGGAGCACTGTATCTCCTGTCGACCCAGAGATGCCAAAATAAATCTAGATGAACAGACCTAGCCGTTTCCCCAGTTTATTACACTGAGCTCATACTTTTGCTTTGTCCTAACACACTTCTACTTCTCATTTAACTTAGTGTAACAGGACTGAGATTGTAGCTCAGTGGTAGAGTGCTTGTCTAGCATGTGTAGGGCACTGTGTTCGATACTCAGCACTCCATAAAAATAAATAAAATAAAATAAAGGTATTGTATCTACCTACACACAAAAAAAAATTCAGTGTAATAACCCTTGCATTTAACTATGTCTTCAGATTATAGAGTTTATGATCTATAAGTCAAAAGAAACATTAATCCAATAATCACATGCATGTAATTACAGGTAATTATAAATGGTGATGGGTGACTATGGCTCTGTGATCACATGAGAAGGGATCAAAACTTTTCTTGGAAGTCAGAGAAGACTTCTCTGAATTGAGATCTGCAGGATAATTAGGAGGATGGGGAAAGAAGAAGAATTTGAGAGAGTAAGAACAGGCCATACAAAAGCCATGTGGCAGGAGGGAGCATTGTGCAATGAAGGAAAAATAAGAGTCTCATGGCTAAATACAAAAGGTTCAAGGGTCAGTGGCACCTGGCTAAGCAGTAGGTAGGTGGAACACCACTGAACCACTGAACCCTTTTAAGCAATGAATAACTACATGAGCTATGATAAATGACCGAACCTTTCTAAGCCTGTTTTCTAGGATGCAAAAGTCTGATCCTTAGGCACATGGTGATGCTGAACTACCTGCCAAGCGACCATTAAAGTTATAAAGTTAAGGTACACTTTCTGTGGGACCAGCATATTGGAAATTTCCATGTATTCAAAAGGAGAGCCAGAAAAGGGGCCTTAGGGAGTTGTTTTAAAAATTAGGTCTGGGAGCTGGGCGCGGTGGCGCAAGCCTGTAATCCCAGCACTTAGGGAAGCTGAGACAGGAGAATCACGAGTTCAAAGCCAGCCTCAACATCAGTGAGGCGTTAAGCAACTCAATGAGACTCTGTCTCTACATAAAACACAAAAATAGGGCTGGGGATGTGGCTCAGTGGTCGAGTGCCCCTGAGTTCAATCTCCATTACCACACACACACAAAAAAAATTAGGTCTGGGGATATAGTTTAGTAGTAGAGCACATACCTACCATACGTGAGGCCCTGGGTTTGATCCCCAGCACCACAAAAAAGAAAAAGAAAAACCAAATTCTGTACCATGACAGTCTCAGGTGTAAATAGTTCTGTGACCAATAACCTAGAGGAAACAGTGTCTGCTTCATCCCTTTAACAGCTTTGTTAACATCCACAGAATACTTAAAGTATGTAAAATACATTCATTTTCTCCCCACTTTGGTGCTAGGGATCAAACCCAATGCCTTGCATATGCTAGGCAAGTGCTCTATCACTGAGCTATATGTCCAGCCTATAAGACACAACTGAGCACAGTGGCACATGACTGTAATGCCAGCCACTCAGGAGGCTGAGGCAGGAAGATCAAAATTTCATGGTCAGCCTCAGCAACTTATTGAGGCCCTATGCAACTTAGTCAAGACTCTGCCTCAAAATTAAAAATAAATAAATAAAAAGGTCTGGGGATGTGGCTCAGTGGTAAAGTACCCCTGGCTTTAATCCCTGGTACCCCCCCCAAAAAATATATTTTCAGATCCTGTATATTATTTTATTCAATCCACACAAGCAACCTAGGACATAAGTACAGTATCTTTTTTCGTTTGTCCGTATTTTAGATAGGATAAAGCTAGAGACTAGAGAAATTAGGTAACAGCCAAGGTCATATAGCCAAAGAAATTATAGAGCTGGCATTCAATTCAGGTAGTCTAATACAAATCCACACAAAAAACACCAGAGAGATGTCAATGAGACTGTGTTGAGTTACCTGTTAGACCTTGTAGTGACTGGAGGAGGAGAGGGGAAACTGGATCCACCAATCCTATTTTTTTTAAATATTTTTTTAGTTGTAGATGGACAGAATACATTTATTTTGTTTATTTATTTTTATGTGATGATGAGGATCGAACCCAGTACCTCACACATGTTAGGCAAGTGCTCTCCCACTGAGGCACAACCCTAGACCACTAATTCTCATTTATGAAGCCAGTGCGAAAGCCATCTTCTAAGGAAATGCCTCTCATTTATGTTCTCAACTCAGTCTGATAAGGCAGGGACAGAAAGTGATTTACTTGTCAAATAACTACAAATTTTTTTGATGGATATAATGAAAGGTTAAAAGGAGGAAACAAAAACCATAAACTCTGTGTAGAGAGATTATAGATTCTTTCTCCCCAGATGACCTTGATAGGGGTTGGGTTCTGTGAAATCTGTAAAGAAAAATGTCACCAGACTTGCCTATCTGTAGAACTTCCTTAGAGTCAGTAGGAAGGGAGAATATAACATGGTACCAGCTGCCAATACTTCTGTTTTAACATGAAAATCACCTTTGGAACAAAATCAGACCCATGCTGGGATGGAATAGGATGTCCTAGACATGACAAGTTCTAACTTGGTGTGGAATTGTTCAGAAGCAAGCCCTTCTATCCTGCTGAGTCAATGGGCAGAATCTATTTTCAGTTCTTGACTTGTCCCCAGATGCTCTAAGTCTCTTGCCAAATTGAATCAGCACGGCATCTGTGGATACCGATTAAGAACTCTACATTACCTAGGAAGAGAGCAGCAGAAAGTGTCTGGAAGTGAGAAAAAATTGGCCAAGTATCTAGTCATGGAACAAAACCATTTGTGAACAGTAGGAAAAGGAATGGCCTGCTCTGGTCGGCCAAACTCCATATTTCCTGGGCAAAAAGACTAGGTATCAATATCTACTTCTCCTGTCAATCTTTTTTTTAAAAACATTTATTTTTTAGTTGTAGGTGGACAGAATATCTTTATTTTATTTTTATATGGTGCCCGTGATCTAACCTAGTGCCTCACGCATGCCAGGCAAGCACGCTACCACTGCGCCATAATCCCAGCCCCTCTCCTGTCAGTCTTAAGCTGGGCACTATTTGGCCTGAGAATCAAGGTTTCCTTATAGACATCTTCTTTGCTGGCTGCTTGATTTCTGGGGCCTAGACTTCTTGCCAAGGCTGTGCTCTTCCTTCCTGCTCTTTTGCTCACCAGGGTTCTTAACCACCTACCTAGATTTTGGGATTCCTGGTATCTCTGGTTGCTATCTGCATGCCTAGTTTCTGGAACATTGTTAATTCTACTTGTCTTTGGCTTCTGAATCAATTTTACCTGTCCTTTGGTTCTTGTGTACTGGGATGGCTGTTGCTACTTCTTTGCTTCTTTTTCTTCCTCCTTCTCCTCTTCCTCTTCTTCTCCTTCAGCAGCAGTACTGGGGATTGGACTCAGGGACTCATGCATGCTAGGCTCATGTTCTGTCACTGTGTCACATCCCCAGCCCTCTTGTATACCTCTTGACTCCTGTTTTCCCATTTTGACCCACTGCCTAACAAATACCCTGCTTCCAACTCCCTTAATATTTTTTATTTACTTTTTTGGGGCCTGATTTTGCAAAGCATCACCATTGTTCACAACCCAAGAACTGACATATATTTAGATTTTGAGGTAAAGCATTAAGAGGAAATGCCTTTTTAGAAAGAGGAAATGCAGGATTAGACTTTTAGCGTTCTTTAGAACTGAGTTCAGGAAGGCAATAATAGAGAATATGAGGGCTGGGGTTATGGCTCAGTGGTAGCGTGCTCGCCTAGCACTCATGAAGCACTGGGTTGGATCCTCAGCACCACATAAAAATAAAATAAAGATATTCTGTCCACCTACAACTAAAAATAAATAAATATTTTTAAAAAACAATAGAGAATATTAAAAGTGAAAAAGATCTAAAGTCAAATAGATAGCCTTTTAAAATTGTTGGAAATATAAGTAATAAAATAATCATTATCAATTTAAAATTAGAACCTTTCAAGATCATTGATTTTTTTTTTTTTTTTTTTAAGATGGAGTCTCACTAAGATGCCCAGGCTGGCCTCAGATTCATGATCTTTCTGCCTCATCTTATGAAGTAGCTGGGACTACAGGCCTGTACCACCCACAGCTAATAAACACACACACACACACACTGAGGATTGGACCCAGAGGAACTTTACCACTGAGCTACATTCCTGGCCCTTTTAAATTTTTTTTATTTTGAGACAGGGTCTCACTAAGTTGCTGAAGCTAGCCTTGAATTTGCAATCCTCCTGCCTCAACCTCTGAAGTAACTGGGATTACAGGTGTGCGCCACTGTACATAGCTAATATCCTATCTTTCATATCATGAAAATTTAATTCCTTTGAACTAAATGCCTTTAGTTTACAATCAAGTTTTGAACATATGAACTCAGGGGTTTTTTTGTTCACAATGCTGAGGGTTGAACCCAGGGCTTTGCGTACATTAGGCAAGTGCTCTACCAACTGAGTACGTCCCCACTCCTTTCCCAAGTTTATTTTGAGACAGGTGTCATTAATTTTCCCAGACTTTCAAACTTGTGATCCTTCTGCCTCAGTCAAGCAGCTGGGATTACAGGTCAGAGTGCCTAGCTAGCTCTTATTTCTTATAACTAGGCTTTTGTCTTAGTCCCTCTTCCAGAATTTAACTTCCAGTTTCCTGCAAAGCACAGTTGATTCTGGGTTTGGGGCACTGCCCTGAACACAGGTGGTGGTTATAGACCCTGAGAATGTTCCAAGAGATATCCCAGTTGCCATCTCCAACCTGCTGGTCTGAATTCCAGAGTAGCATCTTGCTCGAAACTACTTGATTCAGCTTCAACTTCACTCTGCCTAGTTGTTCCCCTTGTGAAACCCATTGACAACTGCTTCATGAACTCTAGCCTGGTACCCTGAAATATTTTTTTTTAAATATTTTTTAGTTATAGATGGACACAATATCTTTGTTTTGTTTATTTATTATTTTTATGTGGCGCTGAGGATCGAACCCAGTGCCTCACATGTGTGAGGCAAGCGCTCTGCCGCTGAGCCACAACCCCAGCCCCCCCTGAAATATTTTGAATATACCTATTGACATGTCAATGTCTTCAAGTTCCAGTCCTATCCCACTGGTTGTGTTCAGGAGTGGTTCTCTTGCCCTCTCAGGCATCAGTAGGCAAGATGACAGATGTCTGATTCTATATTGTATGATCCTATAGCATCAAGAAAGTTTAGATTCTTTTCTTTTTTTCTTTTTCTTTTTGTTTTTGGTACTGGAGATTGAACTCAGGGGCACTTGAACACTGAGCCACATCCCCAGCCCTATTTTGTGTTTTATTTAGAGTCAGGGTCTCACTGAGTTGCTTAGCACCTCGCTGATGCTGAGGCTGGCTTTGAACTCGCGATTCTCCTGTCTCAGCCTCCCTAAGTGCTGGGATTATAGGCTTGCGCCACGTAGATTATTTTCATTATGATCTGCTTAATAAGACAGGGACATGGTGACATTGTCCAAAAAGAACTCTATTTGGAGTTAGGGATTTAGCTCAAGTAGAGTACTTGCATAGTATGTGTGAGGCTATGAGTTCCATCCCCAGGACTGTAAAAACAAGCAAAACAAAAGATTTCTGTTAGTTTGACAATGGTTGAAAAGTTTACAAAAGTTGGTGCCTACAGGAACTATTACTGTTAATTAAGAAAATTAACTCCTTTTTTAGAAGGAGCTTGCTGCCATGAAACCAGGTTTTTTCATAGGTGTCACGAAAACCACTACTAAACCAGAGTCAAATATAAAAAGAAAAGACATCAAAGTCATTGTGTTGGAGGAGAAGTTTGGGAAATTCCCAGAGAGGAGGTCCTCAACTAAGGAAAAGTGAAGTGGATTTCTTTTGGGGAGCAAAGGTCTACAGAACTTTAGCTAAGGCTTTTATATTAAAATCGTGCTTTCTTTGTCTTTTCTTTTGTCTCCTTCTTACCGATCTTTTTATTTTTCTGTCCTATTTCATATGGAGATATGGGCAAGTCCGCCATCATTGGCCATTTGATCTACAAACACAATGGGATCAACAGGAAAAAAAACTGAAAAATTTAAGAAGGCTGTTCTGACAGGAAGTGACTCTTTTCAAGTAGCTTGAGTCTTGATTAAATTGAAAGTGGTGTATGAGATGGTGTCACCAATGATATCTCCTTGTGGAAATTTGAGATCAGCAAGTATTATGTGACTAACATTAATGTCTGGGACACAGAGACTTTATCAAACACATATCTCAAACTGACCATGCTGTCCTGATGGTTGCTGCTGGTATTAGTGAATTTGAAGCTGGTTCCTCCAAGTATAGCAGGCCTATGTGCATGAATTGCTGGTTGACACACTAGGTGTAAAACAACTTGTTTTTTACAGTACAGTACCCATGCTTCACACACTGAACTACATACCCATCTCTTTTTATTTTTTATTATGAGACAGGGTCTTGCTAAGTTGCTCAGGCTGACACAAACTTGTGGTCCTCCTACTTCAGCCTCCTGAGTAGCTGGGATTGTAGGTGTGTGCCACAAAACCTGGCTGAAACAATTTTTGGTGTTCACAAGATGGATTCCACTGAATCTCCCACAGCCAGAAAATACCAGGAAATTATTAAGGAAGTCAGTGCTTACATTAAGAAATTCAGCTGGAGCTGAGGTTGTGGCTCAGTGGCAGAGCGCTTGCCTCCCATGTGTGAGGCACTGGGTTCGATCCTCAGCACCACATAAAAATAAATAAACAAAATAAAGACACTGTGTTCATGCATAACTAAAAAATATTAAAAAAAAAAAAAAGAAATTCAGCTATAACCCTAACACAGAAGGATTTGTGTCAGTTTCTGGTTGGAATGGTGACAACATGGTGGAGTCAAGTGCTAACATTCCTTAGTTCAACAGATGGAAGTTCACCCATAAATAAAGCAATGCCAGTGGAGCCATGCTGCTTGAAGCTCTGGATTGCATCATATCACCAACTCATCCAACTGACAAGCTTTTGCATTTCTCCCTCCAGAATGCCTACAAAGTTGATGATGCTGGGACTGTCCCTTGTAGGCCAAATGGAGACTGGTATGCTCAAACCTGGATGGTGGTCTGTTTGTTCCAGTCATCCTCACAGCTGAAGTATAGTCTGTTGAAATGCAACATGAGGCTTTGAGTGAAGCTCTTCCTGGGGACAATGTGGGCTTCAATGTCAAGAATGTGTGTTGTCGGGCTGGGATTGTGGCTCAGTGGTAGAGCGCTTGCCTCGCACGCGTGAGGCCCTGGGTTCGATCCTCAGCACCACATACAAAGCAATAAAATAAAGACATTGTGTCCATCTACAACTAAAAAAAAAAAAAAAAGAATGTGTCTTGTCAAAGATATGTGTAGTAGGCTGGGGTTGTGGCTCAGTGGTAGAGTGCTAGGCAAGCACATGTTAGGCACTGGGTTCGATCCTCAGCACCACATTAAAAAAATAAAATAAAATAAAGGTACTGTGTCCACCTATAACTAATAATTTTTTTTTTGGTACTGGAGATTGAACTCAGGGGCACTCGACTCCTGAGCACATCCCCAGCCCTATTTTGTGTTTTATGTAGAGACAGGGTCTCACTGAGTTGTTCAGTGTCTCGCTTTTGCTAAGGCTGGCTTTGGACTCGTGATTCTCCTGTCTCAGCCTCCCTAAGTGCTGGGATTACAGGCATGCGCCACAGCACCCGGCAAAAATATATATTTTTAAAAAGATGTATGTAGTAACAACATGGCTGGTGACAGCAAAACTGACTCACCAGAGGAGGCAGCTGACGGCACTGCTCAGGTGATGATCCTGAACCATCCAGGCCAAATGGCTTCACCTCTCTCTATACTGGATCATCACAGAGCTTGCATTGCTTGCAAGTTTGCAAAACTGAAAGAAAAGATCGATTGCAATTCTAGTAAGAAGAAGCAAGATGGCCCTGAATAGTTGAAATTTGGTGATGTTGCCATTGATATGGTTCCTGGTTCCTGATTTCTGTTTTGAGTTTCTCTGAATATCCTCCTTTGGATCATCTTGCTGTTGTGACAAGACAGAGAGTTGCCCTGGGTGTCATAAAAGCAGTGGACAAGAAAGCTGCTGGGTCTAGCAAGGTTACCAAGTATTTCCAGAAAGCTCAGAAGACTAAATGAATATTATCCCTAATCTATCACCCCAGTCTAGTCAGTGGTGAATAGTCTCCAAACAGTTTGTCTCAATTGGCTAAAGATTAGTAAGGGTCTGGTTAATGATAACATGCATCATAAAATCTGCAGAAGGAAAATGTTTTGTGGACCATTTGTTGTTGTTGTTTTTAATGTATCATAATTTATTTGCTTCCCAATTCTTTTTTTTTTTTTTCATTTCAAATCCAAGTGTTTATTGCTTACATAGAAAAATACAACTGGGGCTGGTATTGTGGCTCAGTGGTAGAGCGCCTGCCCCTCATGCGTGAGGCACTGGGTTCGATCCTCAGCACCACATAAGAAAATGAATAAAATAAAGATATCTGTCCATCTACAACTAAAAAAAAAAAATTTAAAGAAAAGAAAAATACAACTGACTTGAATATTGACCTCTTATTCTGCAAATTTGCTAAAACCTTGTTTCAGGAGCTGTTTGTTCATTCTTCTTGATATTTTACACAATGAATTATGCCATCTATGAACCAAATAGTTTTATCTATTGTTTCTCAAATTCAGTGCCTCTTTCTCCTTTTTCTTTTCTTGTATATCTTTCTGTAACTGTTCATATAAGAATATGACTTTATTTTGAACTTGTTAATGTGATAGATAATATTGGTATTTAAATTTTGAATTAGTCTTACCTATGTGAAATAATGCTCATTTGGTTTTTTGTTGTTTGTTTTTTCCCAGTATTTACACTTTTATTAGTTATAATTTTTTTATTTTTTATTTATTTATTTTTTTAAAATATTTTTTTAGTTGTAGATGGACACAATGTCTTTATTTAATTGCTTTGTATGTGGTGCTGAGGATCGAACCCAGGGCCTCACACATGCGAGGCAAGCGCTCTACCACTGAGCTATAATCCCAGCCCAGTTATAATTTTTTTCTTCTCTTTTTCCAAATTGTCTCAGCAGCATTTATTGAAAATAGTATCTCCCATCTCATTGACCCAAAACATGACGTACAAACATCATGTGTTTGTGGTTCTATTTCTGTACTCTCAATTCTGTTCCTGGAAGCCTATTTGCTTATCCTTGCAATACACCGCCTAAATTATATTTATAATGAATATTTAGATTGCTTTCAACAAATCTTGTCTTCCTTTTCTTCCTCAAGACAATCCTGGCTTTTTGCATCTCTCTATATATTGGAATTATAATTAATAGAATTAGCTTATCAGACATAAATACACATGCACTGTTAACTTCGCTCACTATAGTATATGCATTCACTGGGCCTATTAGGATATTGATTGGGAATATGCTGAAATTACATATAGATCATAAAGGGGATAATTGACATTTTTTTAAATGTCTTTTTTTTCTTTCCTGTTACATATTAATAACAGCATTGAAACAAAGGGTCAAACAAATTTGCTGTGCTCATTATTCCATACTGTTTAGGAAAGAAGGCCACATAAAAAGAATAATAAAGTATATGTCAGGAAAACAATTCTAGAATCACTGAACCATTAACTAGCTAAGAGCCTTAATTTTGTATCAACACAGTGATCTCTAATACAGAATGCAGAAATAGAAAAATCTACATTTTATATTTGCCCAATTAGATACTATTCATATTACAGAAATCAGAGGAATTTATGGTAGACACAGTGACAATGATACTGCATTTCAGGAAGACTTGGAGGGCTTTGGGGCTACCTGATTCACGAGATAGCTGCTTTCTGGGCAGTAGATCAAGGAAACCCTGGCATGCCTTCATCGATACGCCCTCACTCCGCAAGACAAGAAAGAGTAGGATGAGGAAAGTCTCCATGGATGTTGAGACTTGCACCAGGACTCTCTCTTCCACAGAGTTTGCAGAAATCCTGGGGACTCCTCTGGAAGTTCTAATCCTTAGTCCACTGTTGACATTGCACTTTCTGCTACATAATACTCCTGTTGGGAGCTACTCCTGAGCTGTAGATTAGACAGACCTCCAGGCAAGCTCAAGGATGCACATTGCAGCCGTGTTCTCCCCTAATTAGAGGTTCAGCCACAGGGACTCTGGCCACCACGCTGGAAAAATAACCCTTAGTTCTGGCATTCCACATATCTTACATCTCTCTCTTTACTTGAGATACAGTGAGTACAGATCTCAAAGGGATTTTTTAGCAACTCTGAGAAATATTTGGTGAAATAATGTAATTTTTTTGTGCATGAATATTGTGGAACCAATACTTTTTACTTGTATTTTCTGAATTTTCTACAGTTAAACAATTTATTACTTTAGGTTGCATTATCTCTGGAGTTCCAAAGTTCCTTGACACTGATTATCTTATATATTTACTGGGCACTTGGTGTAAGATAATCTAATTTTCTTATATCTTATAATGATCTTATTGGTTTATAATACTGAACATAGGAAAATTCTAAATTATGAAGTATAGCATTAGTTTTCTTTGTTTAGTTTTTGTTTGGAAGATCTGTCCAGTGGTGAGAGAGGTGTGTTAAAGTCACCCAGTATTATTGTGTTGTGGTCTATTTGATTCTCGAAACTGAGAAGGATTTGTTTGATATGCATGTATGCTCCATTGTTCGGGGTATAGATATTTATGATTATTATGTCTTCTTGATGTATGGTTCCCTAAATCAGTATGAAATGTCCTTTTTTATCCTTTCTGACTATCTTTTGTTTGACGTCTACTTTATCTGATATGAGAATGGAGACCCCTGCTTGTTTACATGGTCTATTTGAGTGGTATGTTTTTTCCCATCTTTTCACCATCAGTCTGTGGATGTCTTTTTCTATGAGATGAGTCTCTTGAAGACAATATATTGTTGGGTCTTTTTTTTCTTAATCCAATCTTCCAGTCTATGTCTTTTGATTGATGAGCTTAGGCCATTAGCATTCAGGGATATTATTGAAATATGGTTTGTATTCCCATTTACTTTGGTTTACTTTTGGTTTTTAACTTGACTTGGTTTCTCTTTTGATTGGCTTTTCCTTTAGTGTAGTTCCTCCCTTTGCCAATTATCACTGTTGTTTTTCATTTCCACCTCATGAAATATTTTACCAAAAATGTTCTCTAGTGTAGGCTTTCTCATTGTAAATTCTTTTAACATTTGTTTATCATGAAAGGTTTTTATTTCGCCATCAAATTGGAAGCTTAATTTTGCTGGGCATAAGATTCTTGGTTGGCACCCATTTTCTTTTAGAGCTTGGTATATGTTGTTCCAGGATCTCCTGGCTTTGAGGGTCTGGGTTGAGAAATCTGCTGAAATCCGAATTGGTTTTCCCCTGTGTGTCATCTGTGCCTTCTCTCTTACAGCTTTTAAAATTCTATCCTTATTGTGTATGGTAGCCATTTTCATTATAATGTGCCTTGGTGAGGATCTGTTACAGTTTTGTACACTTGGTTTTATAAGCCTCTTGTATTTGATTTTCCAATTCATTTTTCATGTTTGGGAAATCTTCTGAAATTATTTCATTGAAGAGATTGTGCATTCCTTTGGTTTGTATCTCTGTGCCTTCCTCTATCCCAATAATTCTTAGATTTGGTCTTTTCATGTCATCCCATAATTCCTGGGTATTCTGTTCATGGTTTCTTACCATCTTCATTGTGTGGTCAATTTTATTTTCAAGATTATATATTTTGTCTTCATTTTCTGAGGTTCTATCTTCCAATTTCTCTAGTCTGTTGGTAATGCTTTCTATTGAATTTTTTTATTTGGTTTATTGTTTCCTTCATTCCAAGGATTTCTGCTTGGTTCTTTTTCAAAGTCTGTATCTCTTTCTTGAAGTAATCTTTTGCTCCCTGTATTTGCTCTCTTATCTCTTTGTTGGAGTGATAAATGTTGCCTGTAATTGCTCTTTTATATTATTCTGTGCTTCACAGACCATTTTAATTATGTATGTTCTGAACTCCTTCTCTGACATTTTATCTATTGTGCTGTCAATGGATTCTATTATTGTAGCATGCTGGTTTGATTGGGGCATTTTCTTCCCTTGTTTTTTCATATTGTTCATGTGTCTTCCTCTCTAGCAGTGCCAATCTAAAGTATTACAGTTTTAACCCTATAATCTTGTTGTGTCCCTGCAACTTACCAATAACTCACTTCTGGTGTAACTGGGCCTGCAGGGACCTCCAGGATGATCTTCCTGGTCCTGGCTGTTGACTCTAGACAGAAGTAGGTAGAGACAGCCACTGGTTGGTAGATGGGGAGCCACATCGTGGTCAGTCTCCTTCTCCGTGCATGCACGGTTGGTCTCCTCCTCACCATTTGTTTTTTGAGTGTGTGGCAATTTAGATTATTAGTTTTTTTAAGAAATCTTTTTTTTTTTTTGGTACCAGAGATTGAACTCAGGTGTACTCAACCACTGAGCCACATCTCCAGCCCTATTTTGTGTTTTATTTAGAGACAGGTCTCATTGAGTTGCTTAGCGCTTCACTATCACTGAGGCTGGCTTTGAACTTGTGATTCTCCTGTCTCAGTGTCCCAAAGTGCTGGGATTACAGGTGTGCACCACTGTGCTCTGCTAGTGCAGCATTTTCATTAGAGAGAATTCTAGTTTCCAAAAATACATTGCTATATTTCAAATTAGACAAAATCCTAGCATCAAATTATTATAGGCTTATTTTCTTGAAGAAATATCAAAACAACATTTCTTCAAGGAGTGTATCAGTAAGAATAATGAACAAAATAAAGACTGGCATTTATGATTCTGTTTCAGATTTTGAATGTTGCTTTGAAGTTTAAAATATCTCTGTTTTTTATACTAGCACTGAGCTATATCTCTGGTCTTTTTTATTTTATTTTATTTCATTTTGAGACAGGGTCTCACTAAGTTGCTAAGGCTGGCTTGAACTTGTTGTGTTCCTCCTACCTCCACCTCCTGAGTCACTGGGATTATAGGTGTGCACCATCACACCAGCCTGAAATATTTTTTAAACTTAACCTATTTTTTAAAAAATATTTTTTAGTTATACATGGACATAGTGTCTTTATTTTGTTTATTTATTTTTATGTGGTGCTGAGAATCAAAACCAGCACTTGCAAGGCAAGTGCTCTGCCACTGAGCCACAACCTCAGCCCTAAACTTAACCTATTTTTATAAGTTTTATCCTCTTGGAAGCCTCATTTCCTCATTAATTTTTTCAACAAATATTTATGGATTACCTTCCATATGCCAGGTGCTATGTTATGTATTAGGAACATAACAATGAATTAGAATTTGCCTTCAAATTCTAATCTAATCATTTTAAGCTTTGCATTCCATATCGACACAAAATATTTTGCCTATTTTGTTATAACTTTCTTGTATTCCATACTGTCAACAACATTTTATAACATTTGGACACAATAGATTCTTAATTTTTGGTGGTAGTATTAGTGGAAAAATAGAACCATTGTGTTTCCTTATTTCAATCTGTAATGTGCCTTTTCATGGGAGATTAAAAGAAAAAAACAATCCCTGTTTCTCACTTCAGTCTAGGTTCTTATGATTAAATCACAACAGATTTCACTTCTCCCAGGGTGTAAATTCAGCCATCACCTTGCCTTACCAATACCCTGAACTATCTAGTGGCATAAGAAGATGAATTTTTCATTTGTTGGTTCTGTTGTCTATGGAATTTCAGGTATAAGACGAATTCCCTCTCTCTCTCCTCACTCTTCTTCCAGTGCTAGGGAATCACACCCAGTGCTTCAAGAATGGTAGTAAAAAAAAAGAATGGTAGTCAAAGCCCAGCGTGGTGGCGCACACCGTAATCCCAGCACTTTGGGAGGCTGACACAGGAGAATCGCGAGTTCAGAGCCAGCCTCAGCAACGGTGAGGCACTAAGCAGTGAGACCCTGTCTCTACATAAAACACAAAATAGGGCTGGGGATGTGGCTCAATGGTTGAGTGCTCCTGAGTTCAATCCCCGGTAAATCCCCCCACCTCCCCAAACAAAGAATGGTAGTGAAGCACTCTACCACTGACCTACATTCTCAGCCCTTGGGTTCACCTTTAATGGAGTCATTACTCCATTGCCTAATTTCCTTCCGTCCATCCTCTTCACTTAGTCCCTTCCTTGCTTTGCATTCCAGGAAGGTCCTGTTTGAATATACTTTCCCAAATCACTTGCTATGACTTTAACTCAGAGGTCACAAAGTCAAATGCTGACAGGGATCAGAGAGGAAAGAAATAAATGCTGGGGGCTTGAGAAGGAAAGCAGAGATGGTAGCAAACCACAAACTGCAAAGGCTGGCCAGCCCACCATTGGTGTGTGAATGAGAGGCTTGGCTAACCATCTTGGAGTTTTCACAAGAGCCAGAAATCTGGATGGTTATGTAAAATGTTCCCATTTGTAAACATCCACTAAGTCATAAACGAAAAGTATAGTAGGTTTCTGAAATATCCTTGAAGAATGTGAGTTGAATTCTGTGATCCAACCCTACTGTCAAGGTGAAAGGGAAAGGAGGGTTTCTTATGAGCGTGATTTGATATTGGTCTAATTCGTACATTTTCATCAGTCTAATTAGTAGATCTTCATTATGCGGTTTAAAAAAGCTAATAAGATAATCCATTTTTATGTAGGGGAGAACAAAATACATATTCAATTAAAATACTTTTTCAATTTGGCTTTTATTTGGATATAGAAACACTGGCTCTAGTGGAATGAATTTAAAATGAAAAGATGGGATTACCTGGCGGAATGATATTGGTCAAAGTATATTATTATATTGTGTGCATGTATGAATATGTAACAACAAATCCTGTCACTATGTACAACTATTATACACTAATACAAAATGTGGAAAAAAATAAACAAGAAAAAAAATGTGCAAGTTTATGCCCTCCTGCACATACACAGAGAAAAAAAAAAAAGGGTGAGGATCACCTGGGACTGAGGAGATAGCTCAGTAGTAGAACATTTGCCTAGCACTGGCAAGGCCCTAGGTTCAATCTCCAGGACCTAACAAAATAAAAAAATTACCTTTGGAGGGTTAGGACAAGGTAAAAAGGTACAGGTGTGGGAAAAAGACTGCTCAATATGTTCTTTTATTTAGTTTTAATTTTAATTTTAATTATTTTCTGTAGTGCTGGGGATATAACCCTGGGCCTTACACATACTAGACAATTACTCTGCTACTGAGTTACATCTGTGGCCATAGTTATTTTTGAACCAGATGAAAGTATTACATATTCAAAAATTAAAATTAAATTTTAAATAAAAAACTGTATATAATGTTATACAGTTATACAAATTATAATGTTTTATTACAAAGAAGTATTATAGGTTGAAAAATAAATTAGCATTGAGAAAATATATAGCAGAACAGAATTCTATGAAGGAACTAGAATTATTAAAGTTCAAGAAGAAAAGAGAACTGTATTACATTTCTGAGCGCTAAAGAAATCATTTTGTCATTTATCCTTGTTTTCTTTTCTTTTTTTTGGTGGTATTAGGGATTGAACCCAGGGCCTTGTGCATGTGAGACAAGCACTCTACCAACTGAGCTCTATTCCCAGCCCCCTGTCATTTATTCTTTAAATGAATGATACTCGGGGCTGGGGTGGTGGCTCAGTGGTAGAGCGCTTGCCTAGCATGCGTGAGGCACTGGGTTCGATCCTCAGCACCACATATAAATAAATAAGAAATAAAGGTCCATCAACAACTAAAAAAAATATTAAAAATAAATAAATAAATAAATAAATGAATGAATGATACTCTTTAAATAGTTTCGAATTGCTATGGTGTTTGTATTCCATTATATATGCTTAAGAGATGCGTGATGGTTATAGTTTTAAAGTCAATATGTATAATACAAAACTGGAAATTACTTCCTTTACAATAGTTTGATTTTATGACAAAAATTTAAGATGTTAATATAAAACATTGGGGAAGGGGTACATTTTTCAAAATTCTTTTGAGAATGTGCAAAGGAAATGTTCAAAGAACATCGATGTTGCTTTTCCTGTGTTTGAAGCCACTGAAGGCACTCTTTTTTATTTCCTTCAGTTTATTTATTTATTTATTTTTTATTGTTCTAATTAGTTAGACATGACAGCAGAATGCTTTTAAACTCATTTTACACAAATGGTGCACAACTTCTCATTTCTCTGGCTGTATATGATGCAGAGTCATACTGTTCATGCAATCATACATGTACATAGGGTAATAATGTCTGTCTCATTCCACAATCCTTCCCACCTCCACACCCCCTCCCCTCCCCTCCCTCCCCTCTGCCCAATCCAAAGTTCCTCCATTCTTCCCTAGATACCCCTACCCCTGCATTATGAATCAGCATCTGCATATCAGAGAAAACATGTGACCTTTGGTTTTTCACTGGAGGCATTCTTATGTCTCTTTTAGGCCAAAGTTACATTGTGATGAGCAAGAGGCCACAAATTAGCACCTCTGAACACCACTTTATGGATTAGTTTTGTATTAGCTTTTACTTAGAAAACAGAAGCTTTTAAGTTCCATAAGAATTTGTGTCAGAAGAGGTAAATTTAGAAAAGAAAGTAAAGAAAGTCTGTAAAGAAAGTCCAGAGTATCCAAAGAAGGATGACAGGTGCATTGCCATGAGTGCAAAGGGGAGCCAAACCAGAGGCAGAAAGTCCTACCCAAATTTGCCACAGGTCAACCTGTTTGCATCAATCTTGGGACTCATTCAGGTCCTGGATTGAAAGCAGGTCCAGGGGAACAAAAGCTCACAGTACACACCTGAAAACAAGGTCCCCTGCATGGACCCTGGGGTGCTACTCTAGCCCCCAACCAGCTCTCTCTCAGGGTTTGGGGTCTCATGAAGACAAGGGAATAAACCCAAATTTGCAATGAAAATTATATGAATTACTTTTCTCCTTTTAAATAACATATTAATTACATTTAGACTGTGTGGATTATAATTGAAAACTGAATAAAAATTTCTTCTCATCACATTAAAACTTTCTCTGTTAATCTCATTTATATCTCAGAAATCCCAAACTCCCAGGTCACCTCTCATCTCCTATCTGTCCCATTCAAGGCTCAAAACATTACCTATTTCCTTCCTTCCTTCCTTCCTTCCTTCCTTCCTTCCTTCCTTCCTTCCTTCCTTCCTTCCTTCCTTCCTTCTCTCCTTCCTCTCTCCTCTCTCTCTTCTTTCTTTCTTTCTTTTTTTTTTTTTTTTTTAACTGGGAACTGAACTCAGGTGTACTCAACCACTGAGCCACATCCCCAGCTCTATTTTGTGTTTTATTTAGAGACAGGGTCTCACTGAGTTGCTTAGTACCTCGCCATTGCTGAGGCTGGCTTTGAACTCGTGATTCTCCTGTCTCAGCCTCCTTAAGTACTGGGATTACAGGCATGCGCCACTGTGCCTGGCACCTATTTTCTTCTTTTTTGAAAATTTTTTTTGGCTGTAAATGGACACAATATCTTTACTTATTTATTTTTATGCGGTGCTGAGGATCAAACCCTGGGCCTCACACTTGCTAGGCAAGCACTCTACCACTGAGCTACAACCCCAGCCCTAAACATTTCCTATTTTCTCAATCACTTCTCAATTTCTGAGACTCTTCCATTGTCCCCTCAGTCCATCTTAGGCAAAATCTTCTATATTCACAATCTCTTTTCTGAATATTTCCTTTACTTTCCTGCTCTAATGCCAAACTGCCTCAACACTGAGGATTCTGTTGTTCCTGCAGCCTTCCCAGAACCATCATATCATGGACTTAGAGGTGGGAGAGTGTCCCTCCTTGCTCTTCATTCCTTCTTTTAGGCTATTCCCTGTCTGCCCTCCCTGGTATTTTTTAAACTTGTGTTCTTCAATGTTGCCACTCAATTTCCTCATTGTTCTAGTCACCTACTAACACAGGGATCAATATGTTTCTGTGTTTCGTTTTGTTTTGGTACTGAGGATTGAACCCAGGGCGTTGTGCATATCCCCAGCCCATATTTTTAATTTTTTTTGGGGGGGGGGTACCAGGAATTAGTTTTGGTTTCAGTCGAGGGGCACTCGACCACTGAGCCACATCCCCAGCCTTATTTTTGTGTTTTGTTTAGAGACAGATCTCACTGAGTTGCTTAGCATCTCGCTTTTGCTGAGGCTGGATTTGAACTTGTGATCCTTCTGCCTCAGCCTCCTGAGCAGCTGGGATTACAGGCATGCGCCACTGAGCCTGGCTTTTTTATTTTTTTATTTTATCTTTTTAGTTATACATGACGGAATGTATGTTTATATATCATAAATACATGGAGTATAACTTCTCATTTTTGTGGTTGTATATGATGTGGAGTTATACTGGTTGTGATTCATATACGAACATAGGTAAGGTACTTCTGACTCATTCTACTGTCTTTCCTGTTCCCATCTTACTTCCCTTTTCCTGATTCCCCAATCTGGTGAACCCCTTCCCCCATCCCCACTTATTGTGAATCAGCATTCATATATCAGAGAGGACATTTGGTCTTTGTTTTTTTGGAGGGAGGGATTGGCTTATTTCACTTAGCATGATGGTCTCCAGTTCCATCCATTTACCAGCAAATGCCATTATTTCATTCTTCTTTATGGGTAATATTCCATTGTGTATATGGACCACGTGTTCTTTATCCATTCATCTGTTGAAGGGCACCTAGGTGGGTTCCATAGCTTAGCTATTGTGAATTGAGCTGCTATAAACATTGATGTGGCTGTGTCACTATAGAATGCTGATTTTAAGTCCTTTGGGTATATACTGAAGAGTGAATAACTTGGTCAAATGGTGGTTCCATTCCAAGTTTTCTGAGGAATCTCCATACTGCTCTCCTTAGTGGTTGCACCAACTTGCAGTCCCACCAGCAATATATGAGTGTACCTCTTCCCCCACATCCTCAGCAACGTTTATTATTGCTTGTATTCTTGATAATTGCCATTTTGACTGGAGTGAGATGAAATCTCAGTGTAGTTTTAATTTACATTTCTTTAATTGCTAGTGATGTTGAACATTTTTTCATATATTTGCTGACCAATTGTAATTCTTCTGTGAAGTGTTCAGTTCCTTAGGTCATTTATTGATTGGGTTTTTGGGGGGTTTTTTGAGTGGTTTTTTTTGTTGTTGTTGTTGTTGATCTTTATACATCTTGGAGAATAATGCTCTATCTGAGGTGCAGGTGGCAAAAATTTTCTTCCATTCTGTAGGCTCTCTTTTCATGTTCTTTTTTTTAAAATATTTTTTTAGTTGTCAGTGGGCTTTATTTATTTATACGTGGTGCTGAGAATCAAACCCAGTGCCTCACACATGCTAGGCAAGCACTCTACCACTGAGCCACAACCCCAGCCCCTCTCTTCATGTTCTTGATTGTTGCCTTTTCTGTGAAGAAGCTTTTTAGTTTGATACCATCCCATTTGTTGATTTTTTATTTTACTTCTTACATTTTAGGAGTCTTGTTGAAGAAGTCAGTTCCTAAACCAACACGATGGAGATTTAGACCTACTTTTTCTTCTAGTAGGCACAAGTCTAATGCCTAAGTCCTTGATCCACTTTGAGTTGAGTTTTGTGCAGGGTGAAGGATAGGGGTCTACTTTCATTTTGCTGCATATGGATTTCCAGTTTTCCCAGCACCATTTGTTGAAGAGGCTATCTTTCCTCCAATGCATGTTTATGGTACCTTTGTCTAGTATGAGATAATTGTATTTATGTGGTTTGTCTCTGTGTCTTCTATTCTGTAGCATTGATTTTCAAGTCTGTTTTGGTGTGTATGTGTTTTCCTGGAGATGGAACCCAGGGCCTTGCAATTAACTTCATTCCCAGCCCAGTGTTTTATTTCTCAAGGATTTCAGCTTTTGCTGCTGGCACCCTCTCCAGCACCTCTCTTGTTCTAAGTCTTGTTTTTAATCTGTACATTTTATAATCTTTGTGATGCTCTGCTCTTGACTCTCTGCCAATGATCCAGCATTCCACACCTTTCACCACTCACTGCCATGGTCGCAATTCCACCATAGACTTCATCATAATCCCAATTTCATGCATCCCACTGTGGTCATTTTGCAGAAGTGGGATAGACTCCTCCACCTTAAATTTGGTTCGGATATTGAGGAAGATGATGCTACACATGCATTGAGAAATTAAAAAGGCTTATTACATAGTGGAGCAGAGAAAGGAGACTCAGGGTTTTATGGTGGTTGGGGATGGGAAAACTTCCTGTTGGCATCAAAAGCCCTGGGTTTTCTTAACAGTTTTCTCAGATGTGGGACACAAAGGGTAGTGGGGCTTGGGGCACAAAGGGTAGTGGGGCTTGAAAGTTGCCATCCAATATAATAAATAGAGTCAGAATTTTTGTTACACATTTCCTATCTTTCCAAAATATTCCTTTTCCTTTGACCCCTGTAAGTGTGTGTTCCTGTCTGATGAGCAGACTATAAATGTGTGAAAACAGGCGGGCAAGTGGGGGTAGTGGTGGAAATCTCTGTAAGCTCTGTTCTGTTTCAATTTTCTTAAAAAAAACATTGGAAGTAATGTTATTAGCTAAGAGGAAGTGGGAAAGATGAGTGGAGGTTTGAAGATAGAAGGTGTGAAATACTCATTTAGGATAATGGGAAGATGGACTAGGAAAAATTATATGCGTGCTGAGTGCCATTAAGGGCTTATTTGAGTTCATGGACATGAATTTAAGTAGGACAAGTCAGTGCTACTGGTCTTCTTTCTCCAGTAATAATCAGCTGCCAGGATGCAGGCTCAGACTAGGCTGAGAATCCTATTTAATCAAATTTTGCCAAGGGAATAGGAATAAAGAGAGGAACAAAGAAGAGAGGATGTAAGCAAAGGAGTGATTATGATTTGTCATAGAATTTTAGATGAGTTAAGGGGGGAAAAGTGGATATGAAGAGGTTAAAAACAGTGAAAAGGTGGTAGGATCAATTAATTAGAAGTTTGTGGGGAATCTGGGAGATTATAGGATCAAGGGAACAGTGGGAATGATCTGGAAAGATAGGCAGTGTGTAATAAAACGTCTGACTACATTAAGTCATTTATGGAGCAGTTGAGGAGACTGTCCTCCTGCCCCCAAAGAATCTCAAACTGTAAATAATGATCCTTCCACTTGTGTGCTATATTCCAAACCCCAAATCTCTCAAGGACACCTCTCCAGCAATTCTCTCTTCTTGTTCTGGTATTATTATTATTATTATTTTGGTATCATGACCATCAAAACCAAATATTTTTTCCTATTAAAAAAAATCACTTACTGTCCCATTTTGCCCCCTCCCTCTGCTCACAGGAGAATTTCTCAAAAGAATTGTCTATATTAGTCATCTTCAATTATTCTCCTCATATTCTTTATTATTATTTTCAGTGGCCAGGCTCCTGGAGATTGAATCCAGGACTTCACACATGCTAGGGAAGTGCTCTGCCAGTGAGCTTGAGCTACATTCCCAGCCCTTTTTATTTTAAGACAGAGTCTTGATAAATTGCCCAGGCTGACCTCAAACTTGTGATCCTCCTGCCTCAATCTCCTGAGTACCTGGGATTACAGACATGAGCAATTGCACCCAGCTCCTCCCATTTTCTTTTTTTAAATTTTTTTCTTGTTTTCTTTTTAGTTGTAGGTGGACACAGTACCTTTATTTTATTTATTTATTTTTATATGGTGCTGAGGATAGAACCCAGTGCCTCACCCACGCTAGGCAAGCGTTCTACCACTGAGCCACAACTCCAGCCCCAGCCTATTCTTCCCTTAAACTCAGTCTCATCGAATTTCCCTCCCAATTGCTCCACAGAAATGTTACCAATGACAAAATCCAATGGTCAGTTCTCAGTCTTCAACATGAGTGCTCACTCCTTGGCTTTCAAGACACTTCACACAGTTCTCCTACTTCATTAGCTGCTCCTTCTCAGTCTCCTTTGCTGGCTCATTCACTTCTCCCTTAAAACTGCATTATCCCCAGGATTTCATCCTTGATTCTCTTCTTTCTACTTATACTTACTCCCTTGGTGATCTTATCCAGTCTCATGGCTTTAAATACCATCTACATGCTGATATCGCTCAGTATCTCTAGGGTGAGCCATTCTTCTTAACTGTATATTTGTATACAAAACTGCCTTCTCAAGATCTCTACTTCAGTTTCTAATAGATATCTCAAATATAACCTGTGTAAAACTGAACTCTGAATCTTTTTCCTCAAATTTGTTCTACCTGTAATCATCACCATCTCCCTTGTTTTTTCCCCTATAATTCTTAACAGTTTCCTTATTGTATTTGACAGCCCCCCACCCTAGGATTGAACCCAGAGCCTCCCAATGCTAGGCAGGCAAGCACTATACCACAGAACGACAAACCTATCAATATATATATATATTTTCTTTTTTCTTTCTTTTTTGGAGGCAGAGTCTTCACTAAGTTGCCAAGGCTGGTCTTGGACTTGAGACCCTCCTATGTCAGCCTCCCAAATCACTGGGACTACAGGCATGTGTCACCAGCTGCCCAGCCTATTTGATTTTCTGTATTGATAACTTTTATTGCTTATTGCCTGTCCCCCCACCCCCAAAATGTAATATCTATGGGGGTAGGTATTTTTGTCTGTTTTGTGTATATAGCCGAAACAACTTGAAGTGTCTGGGTACTCAATAAATATTTGATGAATGAATGAATGAAACCGGTAGGATCTATCCTTATCTTACGCAGAAATTACTGGCCTCTTAATAGAAACTGAAAATTAACGAATAGTGGCTGTATCTGCAAGCAATAAAATACCACTCGGGTTTAAAACCTGTGTTTCCAGAAACTGAAAGCACCAGAACAAAGCTTATGTAAAAACTCAACCGGAGAGTGAGTAAAGATTTGCTTCTGGGGAAACCACTTCTCAAAACAAGAAGCCGGAATGAGCTCCAAGTGACCAAACTTTGTTGGCAACATGTGAAAACGTGGTATGTGGGGTAAAATGAAGTAGAATCCGCATCTTCCTCCATAAAAGTCACTAGGATCAACAGCTGTTCTCCCGCTAGGGTGGTTCCTTTTTTCCTTATTTGGACCTGTCAAAAGAAAGACACCACACCCTGGGTTATGTAGCCTTAACTGAGTAGCTATGCCACGTCCTAGGTCTCCTGCTTTCACGACTGTATTTAATTTAGTTTCTCAGTTTCTCTCTGTCTCTGTCTCTCTCTCTCATCAGGGTTCTTGGGTGGGGTCAGGAAAACTCTGAAGCTGTCTTGAAAACAAACCAAAAAAGAGTCGGAATTGTAAAAAAAAGTTTAAGTCCACCGGAGGCACACTAAGTTTAACAGAGGGGAGCCCGGTCCTCAGTGGGCACAGAACACAGTTCTTGCAAGACGCTTGGGTCCACGTCTGAGGGTGCGGCAGACGCCCCTTTTCCCCACTCCACGGGACGCCGCGCGCGCGCGAGGTAGAACAAGTTCTTCCCCAGGGAAGAAGCCCAAAGCTTCCTGTGAATTTCGATGCAACACGCTCAGACCAGACCGAGGATCAGTCCCGCCGGAGCAGGGTGGTGGGATGCATGGCCAGGCGCAGTGCTGGAAGTGGAGAGCCCGAGCAAGTGGCCAGGTCAGCATGCACTCAGGGGTCGGCGCTCCAGCCCGCGCGCCGCACACCCCTGACTAGCTACAGTTTTCCTTTAGCAAGCTAAGCTTGCAACACTTGCGCTTCCGCGGCGCCTCCTCCTTCCTCCGCGCACCTCCCCTTTAAGCGCGAGGCGCAATTGGATTTGTGTCGGCGGAGGCGAGGTGCGACTCCCCTTTATGGCGGAGTCGGCGGCAGCCGCTCTGACAGCCGCAGCGGCTCGGCTAACAGAGCAGGAGGCCGGGCCTCGGGCCGTCCGCCACCGTCACTGCAGTGGGGCCGGGGGAAGCGCGCCGCGCGCCCGGCGGGGGCGGGAGAGTGGGCGGGCCCGACCGGGCAGGGGGCGGGGAGGCGGGGAGCCCGGCAGCCAGCGCTCGGGTCCGCCTCTGACTGCGGCGCGGCGGGGCGATGTGTGATTACCATGGCGAGGAGTCTCTGTCCGGGGGCCTGGCTGAGGAAACCCTGTTACCTCCAGGTAGGCCGGTGGCCGTCCTGCCACCCTCCTCGGGAGCACCGGGCCGCGCACCCTCTGCGCCGCGCGGGACTCGCCCGTCCCCCTCCTCCTTCCCGGGGTCGGCGCCTCCCGAACCCCGCTGCCCCCTGCCGTCCGGCACCTGGCGGCGCGCCCTCTTCGGTCGTCCGGGCGCCGCAGCCCCTCGGCGGCGCTGCCGGCGCCCCCCACCGCTGCCCCTGTGCCTCCCGCGCCTCAGCCGGCTGGGTGAGCAGCCCGGCCCGTCCCGCCCGGGCTCGCCCTCGCGCTGGGTGCTCCCTGAGAGCCCCGGGACGTGACCCGGCTGCTGCCCTGCGCCGCTTCAGTCGGAGCTTGGGACGTGCCGTCGCCTTCTCCCTGGTCTCGGTGCTCCCGCTCCCCCGTGGCCCCCAGGCTGGCTATTCCTGACTGTCTCGAGTCTTGAGCCAGTGGTAGGAAAGGTGGTGTGTCATTCCTCCATATTTTAGAAAATTATGACAATTTGTCACATCCGTGCTTCCCCAAACCCCCCAAAGCGGCGCGTGCCTCCTGCTGAGCCCCTCGGCTTGGTCTTTCCATCACACCCGTGATTTAATGGGAGGTAGGGATGGAAAGCTCAAGGCGTTGTGTATTTGCTTTTGAAAAGGAAAGGGGACAGTGACTGGTGTGTGGATCTCCAGTACCCCAGCTATGCGAATATAATTCTCAGTCATGTCGTGTGTACTGTTCGCGTGTTAATTTTTCATGATTTCTCCTTCCACCCTCTATTCCACTACCGGTCTGTGCTTTCGAACCCTACTACTGTCTTCATATACTGTTTGGTCACCAGGGGGACCTAGCAGACATCGTGAGTAGCTGAACACAAATCCATCACTCCGATGGAAAAACAACTACAAATCAATGCCTCATGTGGGTCAGCAGTGTTGTGTGCATTCAGAGGGCACTATTCCTTTACCGTTTGCATTAAAAGACTTAAAGGTACGAGTAGGGTATTTTGGGTCTGCTGGTGCTTTTAAAAATTATTTAAAAAGTTGAGAAGGAACCATCATGAGACAAGTAAACCTTACATTTTTGTTTGAAAATTTTATGTGTAAATCATGACCCTGAGATGAGTGATGTACTGCACATTAGAAGCATGATATGACAACTCATGATATTAAGGGCTAAGAATAAAACTGAGTGTTCTGAATCTTTATAGCAGCACCACCAATAGAAATTGAGCAACAGTATGTATAACCCAGTCTTGAATTCAGTTTAGGGCATGTAACCTTTTATGTGAGTTGAAAACAAAACAAAAAAACCAACCTTCCATACTATTCCCAAAGTAAAATTCTTGGTATATTTAAAATGTTTTTTTTTACTAAAACTACCTAGCTACCCGTGCGTAATTTTTTATATTTGGTGGTAGACTTAGACTTTTTGGTTATGAACACTTTCCATAGATGTGACTGTGACACTCTTTGGTACTGTAGCACAAGAGCTTTCAGATTAGTTTTTACAAATGGTTATGCTTCCACTAATGACAAATATTTGGCATTTCTGACTTTCTGAATTTGTACATCATTATTGCCAAATTAAGGTAAACTACCCTGGTGCGGTGGCTCACACCTATAATCCCCACTGCTGAGGATGCTGAGGCAGGAAGACTGCAAGGTCAAAGCCAGCCTTAGCAACTGAGCAAGACCCTGTCTCAAAATTAAAAATAAAAAACAGGCTGAGGATGTGGCTCAGTTGTTAAGTACCTCTGGGTTCATTCCCCAGTGCCAAACCAACCCCCCCCTGCAAAAAAACCAACAGGGCTGGAGTTATGGCGCAGTGGTAGCGTGCTCACCTGGCACGCGTGAGGCACTGAGTTCGATCATCAGCACCACATAAAAATAAAATAAAGATATTCTGTCTGCCTACAACTAAAAAATAAATGTTTTTTTTAAAAAACCACCAACAGCAAATTAAGGTAAAAGGACTTGGGGGTGTAGTAATATTTTAGTAGTTTGTTTCTGTATAAAATAATTTTAAAAAATGGTATAGGTTAAATTATTATGGTATATAGCATTATAGATTTTAAAAATTTAAAACTTGGGAACTGGAATTCTAGGCAACTAGTGTTTTACACATTATCTTAGCATTTATTTATTAATTTTCTTGTTAGCTATTCCTCACAATAGTTTCAACTTAGCCAATTTTTAAAAATAGGCCTTCAAATTACTTTGCTGCCATACCTTCTTCTATTCCCTATTGCCTAATAAGTGCTTTTTACACTTTCTCTACTATTAGGTGCTTCAACCTCAAAATTGTTTTGGCAAAGTCAAAATAAAATATTTTCAACTGAGGCTATTGTAATTAATTTCTCAGCCACTGAAGGTTGAGTTAATTTACATGGTACTCCCTTTTCCTTTTGTATTCTTCCCTTCTTCTTCTTCTTCTTTTTTTTTTTTTTAATCTTTGGAGCATCAATTTTGTAAGATTTTTGAGAAATAAATGTACTAAGAACCATTGTGTCATTGCTATCACAGAAACACGAGAGACAGCACAGAGAAGAGCAGGGCAAAGGGAAGTGTCCTAGGAAAAATGGTCTCTGATGTCTCTCCCAAGCTGGGGATAGAGGAGCCCTCTCATCTCCAGGTGGCTCCAGATGCACTGGTGACTGAAGCCCACAGCAGTTTGCTCACCTCCTTCCTGTACCTGTCTAAGTCCATGCCTGCCGGATGCTTGTGCCATGATGTCAAGGTCTATGAAGCTCAGGGACCTATGGCTGTCCATTCGTTTTGTCTATGTCTTAGCTGTCCACTTTGATTAAAGCCATTTTGTTCCTGAATCCAGGGCCCATTAGCTCTCCATTCATTGGAGCCATTGTTTCTGAGTCCAGCGTCTGTCTTCTGACCTGGCATACTACATGGCATACAATATATTCATAGACTACAAGTGGCAGTCCTCCTAGCCCTCGCTTCCAGCCCTTGCTGTTGTCATGGGCACAGGCTTTGGTCCCACCATGGGGTTGTCCAATGGAAAGAGAGTTTTCTTTAGATGATGTATCCTTGGAGGACTTGCCCTTACCTCCCACCTATTGATGCTTTCTAGGAACTGGATGCGGGGGTTGGCACGGGGACATGTTGAGGGGGGGCTGTAATGGGGGTGGGGTCCTCACAGGCAGTCTGCAGTGAGGAATGGCAGGCAGGCTGGCTCTTGTGCTGCCTGTCTATCTGATTGCTTACCCTCCTCAGGCCATCATTCCTCAGACAGCAAGAACCGGAAAGTGTAAAGAGGAGGCTCGCTGACACTCCTCTTCAAGAGGAGACGGAAGGTAGAAGGATCTGCAGGGGGAAGGCAAGGCCCAATCTCCAGATGCACAGACTTAACTGGGAATGTGCAGCCTGCCTCCTGGGTTCTCTGGTGCTGGAGCATATCATGTCTAGCCATAGCATCATTGAATTTTCTCTTTAATAAAGATACCCAGGTATTTTATGGGTTGTAACCCATGCTAAACATGATCATCATTATGAGGTATAGGTCATTGGGAAATAGCTGGCTAGGCTCAGTTGCATACTTCTTACTGAGGCTCAGCCATAGGTGCCCCATGATTTGACCTACCATGGACCTCTGTGTGGGATTGACAGTAAGTGATAGATGACACTTAGCACTGAAGTAGAAACATGAGAGGGGATATTGTACCTTGTGTGCAGATTCTGCTCCTTCAGCTGCACACAGGTGTTTGCTTTGAATGAGAGGCAACCTGTGACCATGAAATATAGGAGGACACCTAGGTTCCACATGTCTATCGGAGGGCCATCATTTTACTTGCTGGTAGAATTCTGGGGCACAGTATGGGATAGTGCTGCAAAACATGTCCAGCTTCTGCTCAGCTGTGAACCTGCAACTCAGGCCAAAGTCGCAGAGTTTGATGTTTGCTCTGGCATTCACCAGGATGTTCTTTGGTTTTGGGTTTCTGTGCGTGATGCATTTCTCATGGCAGTAGTGCACCATGCATGTGATCTGACTGAACACTCTGAGTCTCCTGCTCCTGCATGTCAACAGCCTCCAGGATGGGGTGCAACAGCTCTCCCCCACTCACATGCTCCATCCTGATGTAGATGTCAATGGTTTCAATCACTTGAAATAGCTGGATCACATTTGGGTGTTCCACAGTCTCCATTATATCCACTTTGGATATAATGAAGAAGTTCTCTGCCTTTGAAAGTACTTTCATAGCCACCTCTGTACCTGTTAGGATATGGCAAGCCAGTTTCACTTGGGCAAAACTGCTCCTGTCCCATGTCCCTCAGGACGCTATAATGACTCATGAGGATATCCTTAAAAGAGGAGCTGAACTGTCACACTTATTCCCTCACTAAAGTCACTATTCTCATTACCAATCACAATAAGCAACACCAATGATGCTAGCTAAAAAGAAAACAAAAAGGGGCTGTGATTGTAAGAGCATTTGCTCAGCATATGCAAGGTATTGGGTTTTATCCTCAGCACTGCATAAAAATAAATAAATAAAATAAAGGTATTGTGTCCATCTACAACTAAAAAAAAGAAGAAAACAAAAAAGAGAAAGAAACAACAAAAACCAAAAACAAACAAAATAAAAAATTCAAACCAAAGAAACCCAAAAACAAAAATCAAAAACCCCAAAACACCAAATAAGCTAACTATGTGAGTTCAACAAGTCATCAACTAAGAGCTCTCTGTGTTTATGGACAAAAAAACCCCAGCCACAGACAGGGTCCTTATAGGTGGTGGTTGAAATTCCCTCACACTGGTTCTTTGTGAGGTCAGATCTGGAAATGGCCCAGTTACAGCTGGGCATAACCCATAGTGGTTGTCTCACTTTTTTGGCCTTCAGGACCTTTTCCACTTCATTAATAAAAATAAGAAAGGACTTGCAAAGCTTTTTTACTTCAGTGAGTTATAAGAACTGACATTTACTTGCTTAGAAATTAAAAACCTGTAGGATGTTTTAATGACCTTTTCATTTTGAGTCCAAAAATGTGTTATAATGTGTGGCTTTTAAAGACCTCATCATATCTACCCTCAAAGTATTCAATTCCTTTTTCTTTCAGTTTAGACTGATTGGTGTCAAAACAATGGTAGCACTTTACTCACCTTGTGGTATGTGCTCTGTTCCCTAAGGCACTGTAAGGATGTTGTTATCATCTAAAGGGCTGAGAGGAAGGGAACTTTCATCATAATTTCCATAAGGTCCTCATCATATTTCTCAGTGGAAACCCTGAAGCTTGGGAGGCAGTGGATTGATATATTCAAAGTGATGAAAGACAAAACCTGTCAGCCAAAGATTCTTTGGTCAGCAAAATAGTCCTTCCTGTACGAGGGAGAAATGGAGGAATTTCTAGATTCTTTGGTTCCTTTATGCTGATGTAAGAAAATACATTAGACTGCATAATTTATTAACAAATTGATTTCTTACAGTCCTGGAGGCTGGCACATCAAAGGTCAAGGTACCAGGAGACTTAGTATGTGGAAAGGGATGGGTTTCTCCTTCTAATGTGGCACCTTATTGCTGTGTCTTCCTATGGTAGAAAGGGCAGAAGGGTTAAACTCACCATCTTAAGCAATTTTTCATTCTTTCTGTTTATTTGGTGGTATTGGCAATTGAATCTAGTGCTTTGCACATGCCATGCAAGTGCTGTACCACTAAGCTATATCCCCGACCCTCTTTACTTTATTTTGAGAAAAGGTATTGCTACGTTTCTCAGGCTGGCCTCAAAGATGACCTCCTGCCCTTGTGTCCTGAGTAGCTGGGATTACAAATGTATGCCACCATACCCAGTTTAATGAATGTACTTTTTTGTATGTGTGCAGTGCTGGGGATTAAAACAGGACCTTGTTCATGCTAGACAGGTGCTCTTTTATAAAGGTACACATTCTGTCCATGAGGTTTGGACCTTCATGGCCTAAGCACTTCCTGAAGGCTCCCACCTCTAAATATTGTTGCAGTGCTGTTGAAGTTTCAATAAGAATTTTGGAGGGATATACATAACTCAAACCACAGCACTAGATATATGAGCAGAGGGAGTCGATCAACACTAGGATGAACCCTCCATGAAGGGAGTCCTTCAGGTTGAATAGAAAGACTTTAGACAGGAACTCAGAGCTGTACAAAGACAAAAAAAAATCTCTGGTAAAGGCAAATTCATGAGTCATAATAGGTAGTGCCACTTTTGTTTTCCATGTGATTTAATAAGAGACTGATGTAGCAAAAACCCCAATTATTAGTCTGTTATTGAAAAACAATGCATACACATGCAGTTTTGTGACATCAGTAGCTAAGGGGAGAGGGGATAGAGGTGTATAGAAGGAACATTTTGTATGTTCTTGAAGTTAGGCTGCTATAGATTCACATCAGAGTAGCATCTTTTTCTCCGGTTAAATGGAACTCCTACAAAGAAATAGCTATAGGTCATACCTAAAGTGAAAAGTATAAGAATTAAAATATTTTACTATAAAAATAGACTATAGAGCTGGGTATGGTGTTATATTCCTGTAATTCCAGTGACTCGGGAGGCTGAGGCAGAAGGATCTCAATTCTAAGGCCAGCCCCAACACCTTACAGAGGCCCTGAGCAACTTGGTGAGACCCTGTCTCAAAATAAAAAATAAAAAAGGGCTAGGGATGGCTCAGTGGTAAAGTGCCCCTGGGTTCAATTCCCAGTACCCAAATAAATAAAGAGGATGATAATCACACAGGAAAGGAGGGGCAAATAAAAAGCTATAAGACATAAGTAAACAATGACAGAAGCCAGTCCTCCCTCATTAGGAATTCCTTTAAGTGGAAATACAACAAAAATCAAGACAAGGAGTGGCAGAATGAACAGAAAACAGGATGAAGCTTTCTCTCTATAAGAACTAACTGAAGAAGAGCATCCAACCCTGGTAGGATCGAGGGAAGCATGTTCTAAGCAGAGGGACAAAGATAGCAAGGACATAGGTCCTAAGCATAAATGAGCACAGAGGGACGGAAGTACAAGAAGGCCTGAGGGTGTAACCCCAGCAATGGATGCAGTGGAACTAAGTGGAAAGCCAAACAGTAGATCAGATTAAAGTCATATGGGGAGGTGCGTGGTTTTTTTTTTTTTTAGTACAGGGAATTGAATTCAGAGGTACTTGACCACTGAGCCACATCCTCAGCCCTATTTTGTGTTTGCCATGTTCAGCATTTTTTATACCTCCTTGCAAACAAAATGAAGTGTTCTATTTAGAGACAGGGTCTCACTGAGTTGCTTAGCGCCTCGCCGTTGCTGAGGCTGGCTTTGAAATCGCCATTCTCCTGTCTCAGCCTCCCAAAGTGACGTGTTCTTTTTTCTGTTTGGCAGATGAGAAAACTGAGGCTCATGGAAGGTGAGCCATTCATTCTGATGGGATCCTCTTTTGCATCATGGTTCCAAGTCCTTATTTCCCCAAATACTGTACCTGGGTCAGACCCACACATGTGTTGAATCATCACCTTCTAGATATCTATTTAAGATATGGTTGCAAAAGACATAGATATTCAGATATGCAGATTAAATACATTTAGAAATTTACTCTGGCTCCCAATTGAGTACATCAGTAGAGGCCCCGCTCCTCAAAATATCTCTGGCCCATCTTCTAAACAGTCACCAGAGGATTTTCTAAAGCATCTAGCCAGAAGGGTGTTTTGCCCTTCTTGAATTTCACTTGAGCTAATTCCTAAGAGAACCAAGCAACCATGGATTGAAACTTCTGAAATTATGAGCCAAAATACATCTCTCATCCCATAATAAGTGTGGGAATGGGGAATCTGCATTTGAAACAACTGTCTGAGCTATTTTGTCACAGTGATGGAAAGCTGACCAATACTGCTGAGGCCACTGGCTCAACTGTCAGGCCCCACAGGGCATGGCTGTAGAAGAAGACCCCAAGCCCTGTCTCTGAGCTTTTCCATTCCATCCTACGGGCTGAGTCTCCAGCTCTGTTTACCCAGGATGACAAACACTCCTGGCTTTGTCTGCCATGTTCAGCATTTTTTAAACCTCCTTTCAAACAAAATGAAGTATATGTTCTCGATGAGCTTTGAGGCAAAAGGGCCAAGTTTATTGGAAATTCTGTTTTGCCTTGGTGTGGAGAGGGAGATGTTTACAGAAAAATGGATCTGATCCGTTGCTTTTGCTTAAATGCCTGGGTTCCCACTAAGACAACATTGGTAACTGAGCCACTTGCTGGTTCATTTGACAAATGCCAGTCACCAATCACAGTCCCAGACAGGGAGGATGAATTGTACAAATCTACCTCCTTCAATATTCCTCTGTCACAAGCAAAACTTCTAAACATCCATCAGTTCACACTTATGAAGTGGACATGCCTGGCCATAGCCACAATAGTGGCTTGGAGAGGTTCTGTTTCCTTGAGAGGCTGTTTGTTCAGGCTGCCCATTACGATCAACAGGAACTTGTTAAAAATATGAATTCCTGGGCCCCATCCAGGATCTACTGAGTCAGGCACAATAAGTGTGGGAATGGGGAATCTGCATTTGAAACAACTGTCTGAGGCTTTCTTGTGTGACATCCCTGCTCTGCACAGGAAAGCCATGTTATTTGAGGCAAGCTGTTTGCTATTTCTTGGCCTCAGTTTCCTAGAACTGAAGGAATGAGTTTCATTGGCAGATAAGGTAGAGCCCTACCCCAGGGACTACAGTCTTTAAATGTTATTTATTCTTATTAGTGAACAAAACTGAGTTCATTACAAGCAGAACAAAGAAGACAACAATAAAAAAGCTTGATTTCACCTGCAGAAAGTGCTTACAGTTGAAACACACTCAGTGCTCTCTCTCAGTCTCCCCACTTCTGTTTGTATTTTTGTTGAGAATAAAATCATGTTCCTGTAGGAACAATATGAGGCATGAGAACAAAGCTGAGTTCTATTTACATTTGTGCATCTAGTTTCTTATGACCTTGAAAAGTTATTTACTTTTTGGTTCTTCTGTTTCTGTATCACAAGTGGAGATTTGCGTTCTTATCAGAGAACATGACATCAGTGTCATTGGGTGAGCTAGATGAAGTTGAATCTGTTTTGTGACAGATTTCTTTGCTATATTTTTAATAGAAGCATGTGAAGTTAGATTATAAATACAAGTAGATAAATACATTGAATTCCTTCAACTAGAGATTCCAGGTTTTCTAGCCCTGTCTTTGATTTATTGAACATTTTTTGACCTAGGCACATGCTACGAATACATTGATTCAGTCAGTTACTAAATACATATTTGTTGGATGCCTATCATGTCAGAAACTACATGAGGTAATGGAAATTCTCAGGGAGCTAAGCAAACATCTTTGTGGTCCTCATGCAGCTTAATTTCTAGTCTAGGAAACAGACATTAATCACAATCTCAGGAATTTATGGTAAGAGTGTTATGAAGGAAAAGAGTAAAGGCTGACTGAAAGAACTATTTTGTGTTCTTTCTCTCTTTTTCTTTTTTACTGTGCTGGGAATCCAAACCAGGTCCTTGTGCATGCTAGGCAAGTGCTTTACCTCTGAGCTATATCCCCAGCCTTTAGCCAAAGTATTTTAAAGCCTATCTCAGATATCACATTATTTCATCCAAATACTTCCATATGCATTTCTAAAAGATAAGAATATTTTAGGCATAATCATAATACATTTATTATGCCTAACAAAATTAATAACAGTTTCTTACCCCCCACTTCTTCCTAGTTGTGCATCATCCTGAGACAACTCACTAATTTTGATTTGCCGTGAAGAGGGTCTATTATGGTTTGCAAGGGTCTCTTGGCAAAAACAAAATTAAAAAACTCTCTCCTTACCAGCTTGTTCACGTCAGAAATTCATGTATGAGGGAAACTATTTCTCATTCCACGTTTTAGGAGAATGTCTTAAAATACAAATGTTTGGTTTAAGTAACATTTCTGTATGAATGCATTTCTTTTTGGAGGGGGGCGGAGGAGCATACTGGGGATTGAACTCAGGGGCACTCCACCACAGAGCCACATCCCTAGCCCTATTTTGCATTTTATTTAAAGACGAGGTCTCACTGAGTTCCTTAGCACCTCAGTTTTGCTGAGGCTGGCTTTGGCCCTTGGGATTACAGATGTGTGCCACTGTGCCCAGCTGCATGAATGCATTTTAATTTAGAACAAAACTAACTATTCAACAGGTGTCAGAGGTGTTGTTTTGCTTGTGGGTAGGAGAAGGAGTAAAGAGTACAGGAAAGAATGGATTGGTTTCAAAAGGAAAAAAAGATGAGGAACCTGGAAAGAGGAGACTGAGGTTTGGGAGACGAGATTTGTATATTGCAGTTTTGCTTTTTGCTTTCGGCTGAATGAGGTCAAAGATAAGTTATGTCCTGAGGTGTTCAGGCCTTAGGCTTGCAAATAACTTTCTTTTCCTGTTATTTACAGGAGAAAACTTTTAAGTATTTGACACACATATAAAGGAGCTTCATTCGTAGTGTTTTTTTTTATTAATCTAGATATCACTTGATGACACTTTAAAAAAATTTAGCATTTTTTAATTAATGATATAATTTCAGCTATAATAGGCATTTATGGACTATTGTGGACACCTAATTACTGTGTATACCTTTGTTTATATAGAAAAAAAGATTCTACTGCTTATGAAGAAAAGAACTTTGTGGAATATCCATGCAGTAGAATACTATTCATCAATAAAGTCAAATGAAATACTGATACATATATGAACATAGATGAATCATGGAAACATTAAATATATGAAACAAGACAGTTACAAAATAATATAATCTGTGATTCCATTCACACAGTGTCCAGAACAGGCAAATCTATATAGATAGGAAATAGATTAAATAGTAGCCTGAATCTGGGGGAAAATGAAAAGTGAGTACTGATGGGTAGGAGGTTTTTGAGGAGAGGGGATGGAAATGTTTTAAAATTGATAGTGATGATGGTTGCAAAACTTTGAATTGTGTACTTTAAACAAGTATGTTATGTGAATTATATCTCAATAAAGCTGAAAAGGAAAGGAGGAAGGAAGGAAGAGAAAGGAAATGCGTTTATCCCATGGATGTGTTTCTGCTGCTTGCAGATTTCACCAATGTCAGGTTTTTGCTTCAGGGAGCACCTCCTTCCAGGGAAGCAGTGCAGGCATGCTTTGCCATGCAAGTTCTCTCTGAGACCCAGGAGGGCTTGGGATCTCTCAGAAATAGGTAGCCAACAAGTGTGTACCTGAGCAACAAGCCTCTCACAGCAGTGCACCATTCCCAGAGCAAGCTGATTTATACTTCCATTATTTTCCACTGCTTTGTTAAAAACTTAACTGGGCAGTAGCTGGACTGGCCAAATGTTGCAGCATATTGAACAGAGCAATCCTGCCTCTGAGATCAGAAACTTTGGGCATGTTAACCAGTTTAAATCATTTTTAGGCAACATTTTTCTTCCACTCACCATTGTGGCTTGTGGGTGTGGTTACCCAGTATAGTACCTGCATTTAAGAGTTTTTAGCAGTGTATTTTCTACAAATTGGAATCTACTTTGTTTAGGGTTTACTCAGTCTGAATGAGGCTGCTAACACAGCAGCCCTATAATTAGTTTGTTGTTTTTAGGTTAAAATACCTGCTTCCTTCTCACTATCATTAAATCCTGGAAGAATGACAGAAAAGACAATTTAGGGTGATTCACTATACTTAGATAATATGCATTTTCCATTCCAGTCATTCTTTCCATACCCTGCTGCATATGAAAAGATGGCAGATTCTAATGGAATTTGATGTCTGAGGTACTTGGTCCTTTGAAGATTTTCAAGCCCTTGAGATTACAAACATTTTAAGTTTTCTTAAGGCATCCTCAAAATGGAGATTTTAGTATGTGTTCAGAAGAGCTGTCATGAATGAATGGGTAGATAGTATGTTCTAATTAAGCAGTTGATGCTTTTTGAATATTTCTGATACTTGGCTCTTTAGCTTATTTAAGCGCTATTTTTCAAATAGTTTGGTTTTTTAATGACTTAATGTGGATATTATGTGAGATTTAGTGCCAGATGGGGTTATGATATAGATTAACTGGTAATAATGACAATGTTGACAAATGCTGTAGTAAGAGTAATGTGGTTTCTTGCCCATTTTCAGTCTCCATGATTATTTTAAATCTGAAGATAATTAGAGCTGGCGATTGTTTTCTGTCCCAAAAGACTGTAGAGGGAGAAAGTACATGCTCTTGCCTATGCCTAAAATGAAATCACCAGAGCTGTGACTAGCTTTCTGAGACTGTGTGTCTAGAGAGCATGTGCATCTCATGTCTTAATTTAAGTACAGAATTATAAGGTAGCCATTTGATGTTACCATTAGTTGTATTTCTGCCCCTGTTGGAAACTCAAATAAATGGTGAATCCTCAGGCAGATTGCATCCTTACCACACTTCTTGAGGCTGCAGCATAGAGTGAAAGTGCCCCAGGATTTTTTTGTTTTTTAAATTAAAGACTTAAAAAAATTAGAGCAGTTTTAGGTTCTTAGCAAATTGAGAGAATACAAAGAGATTTCCCATATAACTCCTACCCTCACATATCCATAACCTCCCTCATTTTCAACATCATCCACCAGAGTGGTACATTCCTTATGAACCTACATTGACACATTATCACCCCAAGTCTATAGTTTTACATTAGGGTTTAATCTTGGTGTTGTATGTTCTATAGGGTTTGGCAAATCTATGATGACATGTATCACACAAAGGAATATCACTGCCCTAACAATTCTCTGTTCCACTGCTCATCCTTCTTTCCCCCACTAAACCTTGGCAGCCACTGATCTTTTCACTGTCTCCATAGTTAGACCTTTTTCTAGAATGCCATGTAGCTGGAATCATACAGTATTAGCTTTTTCAGATTGACTTCTTTCACTTGATGATATGCATTTAAGTTCCCTCCATGACTTTCCATGGCTTAATAGTGTGTTTCTTTTAATGCTGAATAACATTCCATTGTCTGGATGTTCCACAATTTTTTTAAAAAAATAATATCTTTATTTTATTTGTTTATTTATTTTTTTATGTGGTGCTGAGGATTGAACCCAGTGCCTCATGCATGCAAGGTAAGCACTCTACCTCTGAGCTACAATCCCAGCCCCTGGATGTTCCACAATTTATTTACCCATTCACCTATTGAAGGGCATCTTAGGTATTTATAGTATTGTCAACTATAAATAAAGCTGCTAAAAAAAGCATTGTGTAAGGTTTTTGGGAGGCTCCAGTTTTACATTTTGATAGATTATGTTATAGATATGTTTTGTATTCTCTGTAAAAATTGTCTTTTTTTAGCAGTGAAGTATATTTTATATTTTCCTTTCTTAAAGTTGCTTCAAAAACATACTGTATCATTCTGTTAAATACCATATTTTTATATTGTTTGACTGAAAAGTCAAACTTTTAGCATTTTTAGCATACAAATTTTTATTTTTATTTTTTATTTTTTTTGGTGGTGCTGGGGAATGAAACCAGGGCATGCGAGACAAGCACTCTACTAACTGAGCTATATCCCCAGCCCCCGCTGTGTTTTTAGACATTCAGATATTTTGTGAATAATTTTTATTAAAAACTTTTAATTCACAAATATATAAGTTTAGAAAACCAAACTGGGTGCAGTGGTGCACACCTGTAATCTCAGCAGCTGGGGAGGCTGAGACAAGAGGATTGCGAGTTCAAAGCCAGCCTCAGCAACGGTGAGGTACTAAGTGACTCAATGAGACCCTGTCTCTAAATAAAATACAAAATAGGGTTGGGGATGTGGTTCAGTGGTGGAGTGCCCCTGAGTTCAATCCCTGGTACACTGCCCCCACCCCCAAAAAAAAAAAGAAAACCAGGATATTGTAATTATAATGTGAATATTTTGTTTTGGTTGTTGAAAAGAAAATTTTAAAGATGAGAGTCTCACAATGTTTCTCAGGCTGACCTCCAACTCTCCAACTCCTGGGCTCAAGTGATTGTCGTGCTTCAGCTTCCAGAGTAGCTAAAATTAAAAGCATGTGCCATCATGCCCAGCTTTGTACTATGAATGTTTTCAACAACCCAAAATATTACTAGATGAATTTATCTTTGTCTTTAGTAGTTCTTGGTGGTTTTTTGTTTTTCTGTTTTGTTTTATTTTTGTCAGGAAGGCATTAAATGAATTTAAATATTTCTTTAGCTTTGGTCATGGTATTGTAGTTACTTTTTTTTAGTTATAGATGGACACATACTTTTATTTTATTTAATTACTTTTATGTGGTGCTGAGGATCAAACCCAGTGCCTCGCACATGGCAGGCAAATGCTCTACCACTGAGCTATAAACCCAGCACTCCAGCCCATATATATATATATTTTTACACTTTTTTTTATTGTGGTCAAGAACAACATAAAATTCATCATTCCAACCATTTTAAACATACAATACAGGAGCGTTAACTATATGTACCTTGTGTGCAGCAGATCTGTAGAACTTTTTCATGTTGCAAAATTGAAACTCCACCCTCTAGTTCTTGGTAACCACATCCTACTTTCTGTTTCTATTAGTATCTACCTTAGATGCCTCATGTAAATGGAACCATGCACAATTTGTTTTTTTGTGACTGCCCTATTTCATTTAGCACAATTTCTTCAAGATTCATCCATATTATTGAGATGGCAGAATTCATTTCTCTCTCTCTCTCTCGTTCTCTCCTGCCCTCCCTTTATCTCTTTCTTCTAATGGTACTGGGGATTGAACCCAGGAGTGCTTTACCACTGAGCTACAAACACAATCCTTTTTATTTTTCATTTTGAGATAAGCTTTCACTAAGTTCCTGAGGATCTTGCTAAGTTGCTGAGGCTGGCCTTGAACTTGCAATCCTCTTGCCTCCACCTCCCAAGTAGCTGGGATACAGGCATGTGCCACTGTACCAAACTAATTTTCTTCTTTTTTAAGGCTAAGTAATATTCTGTGTGTGTATATAGCACATTTTCTTTATTCATTCATCAGTTGATGGATATTTAGATAGCTTCTACTTCTTGGCTATTGTCAATAATGCTGCAGTGAATATAGAAGTGCAAATATCTCTTTGAGATCTTGCTTTCAATTCTTTTGAAATCCTACTTCTATCTAGAGTAGGATTATTTGATCATATGGTAATTCTATTTTTAATTTTTGGAAGAACCTCCATACTGTTTTCCTTAGTAGTTGCCTCTTTTTACATTCCTACTAACAATGCACAAGGGTTCCAGTTTTTCCATATCCCCTCCAACACTTGTTAGTGTTTGTGTGTTGTTTTTTTTTTGCCGGGGGGTGGGGTGGGTTTTGACCATTCTAATGGGTGTGAGGTGTGGTTCTACAAATTAGTAGATCCATTCTGGACATAACATATTCTCAGAGTTACACACTATTAGATCTTAGAACTGACATCACGTTATACTTCCCCATTCCCCAATGCTTGAAAATTAGAGCTGCTTATTTTACTTGAAAACATTGATCAGCATGTGGATTTATATACCCTTGATTGTATGCTGTATTTTTTAAGCCAAAAAGAATATTTTTGGGGATTATGGAGAAATTAAAAAATGGACTTTTTATTGGGTAGTATCATGTGCTAAATTGTGCTATATGATATAATGTCCTTAGTTTTAGAAATATAAACTGAAGTATTTACATAAAAAATCATAATAATTAATCCATAATTTACTTTCAAGTAGTTCAGGGAAAAAAATGTTTGTGTATACATATTCAGAGAGCAGGATTTCTTAACCTTAGCATTTTTGGCATTTTGGACTGAATAATTCTTTGTTATGTGGGGTTCTGCATTGTGGAAATTTTAGCAGCATCTCAGGGCTCTACCCACTAGATACCAGTAGCATTACTTAGTAGTGACATTTCCAAATATTGTCAAACATCATTTAGGGGAAGGTTAACAATTGATGAACATAGGTATAGGAATAACAATTTTACTATTTAAAAGTTTTTTTCTGTAGGTTTAAACTTATTTAAAAATAAGTTGAGGGAAAACAGACTGGATTTCATAGTAACTGAGTATGATTGGAAATGTTAAACTCTGTTCAAATTACTTTAATATAAAAATGATTTGACAAAGCATATTTGAAGTCAGTGATTTATGAAAAATGTATTCGTTTTCCAATGTCCCTGTAACAAATTAATGCAAATCACCAACTTAAAACAGTGTGCAATTATTTATACCCTGATCTCACAGTTCTGTAGGTTAGAAGTCTTGACAGTTTGACTTGGCTGGCTCTCTGCTCCAGCATTCACAGGATAATATCAGAGTGTCTCCAAGGCTGAGGTTCATTCTAGAGTTCTAGAAGTGAATTGAGTTCCAGACTCTTTAGCGATGTTGTCAAAATTCAATTCCATGTAGTTGTGAGATTGAGGTCCCCATTTCTTTGCTGCATATTAACTGAGGGTGGTTCTCAGCCTCTGGAGGCCACCAGCGTTCCTTGGTTCTTGACCCTTCTCCCATTGTCAAAGCCAGCAACACTGATTGGAGTCCTTAGTGTCAGTCTCTCCAACTTCTGCCTCATCTCCTCTCTTCCTTCTCTGAGTATCTTGCTAACTGTTCTGCCTACTTCTGCTTCAAAAGGCTTATACAATGAGATTGGGCCCTCCAGGATAATACGTTTCAGTCATCTGATTAGTAACCTTAATTCCACCTCCAAAGTTCCTTCACAACAATTCCTAGAGCAGTGTCTGATTGAATAACCAAGGAGTGAGAATCTTGGGTGACATCTTTAGAATTCTGCCTATTGTAGAAAGATATAACTGAATTTTAACAGTTAAGTCAATTGTTTCCTAAGATATTTTGTTTCTTTCCCATTACTTTTATGTTTTAAACCTTATAGGTTTAAAGGTGGTGTCAAAGAAGAAATTTTGAATGAGTGCTGTTATTGTGTTTATCATTCTGGCAATTACTGTAGAATCTTGGGATATTTATTAAAGGAAGGAAAATGCAGATAGTTATCTTTGGAAATATTTGTTTTTACAATAGATACTATGGTTAAATCTTTTATACTCTTATACACACTAAAGTTAAGAATGGGAAAATATCACTTCATGAATGATAAGAAAAGGTCTTTTAAATTATTATCTATTTCTTTCTATTATAATTAAAGTTGTTTTTCTTTCAGGAGTTTTGCTTGGTTTTATTTATTCATTATTTTTTAAATGTTTTTTTGGTTATAGATGGACACAATATCTTTATTTTCTTAAATGTATTTTTATGTGGTGTTGAGCGCTCTACCACTAAGCCATGACTCCAATCCCTGCTTAGTCTTATTTTTTTTTTTAAATATTTTTTTAGTTGTAGATGGACACAATGTCTTTATTTTATTGCTTTATATGTGGTGCTGAGGATCGAACCCAGGGCCTCACGCATGCGAGGCAAGCGCTCTATCGCTGAGCTACAATCCCAGCCCCCTGCTTAGTCTTATTTTAATGAGCCTCCTTACAACATTTTCAACCAAATCTGACCCAGTAGAACTGAATTTGGCCTTCATGAAGGTAGGGGCTACTTATAACCCTGATCTTATATTTTATTCTGATTATACACTCAGGATGTGCAAAATTATGCAATATAATACATATTTTTACATATATTCAAAATATTCTATAACCATTCCAAGATATTGAACTCCAGTAGCTCACACTAAACACACACTTCTATTTCTTTCACATTCTCTTATTCTTTGCTGTTTCACCACCATCATCATGCCATTTTTACCATCATCATCAGGATTAGGGCCCTTGCCACTCCCACTCCTTCCAGTCCGTCAGTCTCTTGGTGGCCTTCCTCCTTTCCCTATTCAGTCTGGATCTTAAGATTTGTCCTTTCAGTTAGTCTTTGCTCACTGAGCACCTCCTTGCTTCTCTGACCTTCGCTCATTCTGCCCTGATACTTCCACACTTTTGTTTGTAGTCTTATCTTCCTTTGCCCACTGCTTTTCCCAGGACTCTAACTTCCTACTTCTCATTTTATGCAGTGCAGTCTTTTTAGGCAATTATGTCTTTTTCACATAGGTTCTACTCTAACCCAAATACTGAGGAGTGTCAACTGGGTGTTACCAGCCCAAACCTCTCCCCAGCACTTCAGTTCTACATTTCCAACAGCTTGTTATCTACCTCCAGGATAGCCCTCCAGGATATTCAACACATCCAAACCTAAACTTCTGCCTGTCAAAGCTGTATCTTTCTTCATTTCAGTTAGTGGTAGTCTCTGTCCACACAGAGAGGAAGATGCCCACATCCTTCTAGACACTCCTTCTCTTACTGTCATATTTAATCTGTCAGCAGGTCTTAGAGAGTGCACCTCCAGAATAACATGTCAGTGTATCATCTCTTCTTCATTCTTCTGGTAGTATAATTCACCTTCCCTTTGTCTTATTAGGTCCACTGAAGTAGCCTAATCTACTCCTTTCAGATCGATCCTCCTTCTACCTTTCTTCAGAGTAATCTTCTCCAAAGTGCAGATATCATCAGGTCTTCCTCTCTGCTGGTGGCATCTTTCAGGAGCATCCCATTGCCTTTAGGAGACCCCTCAGCATACTGAGTATGTCCCTTCATTTCTGACCCTTGCTTTTCATTCCTGCCACTACCACTTCAGACACTATTTGCCCACTTCAGATACCATTTGCCCTAGGAATCCTGAAAAACTCATTTCCCAAAAGTAACATGCTTTCTTGTCTGTTAAACTATCTACCTCACTTTTCCTTTTTGCCCTCGAATACCTTCTCTCCATTCGTCCTGCATACCTGTTTTATTCTCACTTTTCTACTTGTCCTTTAAATCTCAACTCAAAAAGGAAATAAGCTTTCTGCAGTCCCTCCATAACACCCCACAGATATTAGTGTACTTTATCTGTACTTCCTCTGTGTCCCAGCTGTGAGCAAAGGACATCCCCCACCTACACACACTCTCTCCTCTTATAGCACTTTGGATACTGAAATGCCATCAGGGTTTTTCCTAGTTTTCTTCTGCCCCAGGCTGTGATCTTTTTTTTTTAAACATTTATTTTTTAGTTGTAGGTGGACAGAATATCTTTATTTTATTTTTATGTGGTGCTGAGGATCGAACCCAGTGCCTCATGCATGCCTGGCGAGCTCGCTACCACTGCGCCATAACCCCAGCCCCCAGGCTGTGATCTTAAAAGCTGAAATATCAGTTTCCTCTCTCTGTCTCTTATGCCTAACTGAAAACAAATGTTTGATGAATAAATGAATCAGCTTAAACACATGTATAGATGTGGAGTTTTATGGAGCTGATTAGATAAACTAACTCCTTACATGAAATAATATGTGTACACAATAAATAAAATAGCATAGATGAGCGCATGATGCAACCATCATTCCTGCCTTCTGCTTCTCCCTGCCTGCTTTACTACCCAAAGGTAGCTTTTTGTAACTGCTTTAATTTTTGGATTTTCTGCTGGCTACACCACTAAATTGTAGAACTGTGTCTTTAGAGGGAACTGTACACTTCCTGGAAAGTATGTAAGATGCTGAATTTGGGTACTGGAAGAAATTACTTGAAATTTTATTTATTCTTATATGTTTTATTAATATCTTGTAATACTTATTCTTGTCAGAATAGCCAATACTTTTCTGTAATATTGCAGTTTATTATTATAGTAAGCATCTCTCCTCCTTGAAGAATCCCTTCAAAATTATTATTATATATTTTTAATTTCTATTTTTATACAAGTTACAATAGACATATAATAGATTATTATAGGCATATATTTATGTGGAATATGAATAAATATATTAGAGATGTGTGCTTGTATTATTAGAGATTTATGCCTAGAAATATTTTCCTTGAGAGGTTGCACCATTAAAAAAATTGGGAGGGCTGGGATTATGGTGCAGTGGTAGCGTGCTCGCCTAGCATGCATAAGGCACTGGGTTCGATCCTCAGCACCACATAAAAATAAAGATATTCTGTCACCTACAACTAAAAAAAAAATAATAAATAAAATAATAAATAAATAAATTGGGAGCTCAGGATATCACTCAGTGATAGAATATGTGTTTAGTATGCTCAAGACTCTGGGTTCTATCCTCAGCACGCCCCCACCCCAAAAAATTTGGAGACCATTGCTCAAAATAGTAGACATTTACCTTTGTTTCCTGATTTATCAAATTTAGATAATATCTACTGACTTTGAATTTTTGAAAATGAGTATTTCACTTTCTTACACTACATCTGTCTTCCAGTGTTTGATAGTTGCATTTAAACTTTTACCTCTGCTCTGGCTTAACTTGGTATCTTCAGATGATAGCAACTCTTATTTCTAGTTTCATCCACTTTGGACAGTCTTTCTTGACTCCTCCCTTTTCAAGAAGGGGCATATGTGCTCGTTTTCCTACCTGTTTTTCCTCTCTTCTACTTCCTTCTTTCTGTCAGTTACACTTTTACATAGTCAAAGTAATATTCATATTTTGCCCTGTCACAACTAAGTCTCCATATAAATTGAATCTAAAATATGAACACTATAAACAGTGTTATATTATTATAGCTTGTTAATTCTTCCATAAAAGAAAATCTCCCTTATGAACCTGAGAACTACAAACTGCAGCTTGTAGTTATTTTCCCTTTGTCATAGGAAGCAAGTAGAATTAACAGACCTTGACAATTGCCTCTTGTTATTAAGGACATCACTGCAAGGACTTGTCCCTTCCCAGAAACTACACCATATATCTGCCAAGAGGGAAAAGAACAAGTGATGTTTGCAAATTCCCCTTTAAAAGTCTCTTTTTTTTTGCCGGGAGCAGTGGCGCATGCCTGTAATCCCAGCACTTCAGGAGGCTGAGACAGGAGAATCGTGAGTTCAAAGCCAGCCTTACCAACGGCAACGTACTAAACAACTCAGTGAGACCCTGTCTCTAAAGAAAACACAAAATAGGGCTGGGGATGTGGCTCAGTGGTCAAGTACCCTGGTACCAAAAAAATAAATAAATAAAAGTCCCTTTTTTGCTGGGTGCAGTGGTGCACACCTGTAATCTTTTTTTTTTAAAAATTTTTTTTTTAGTTGTTGATGGATCTTTATTTTATTCATTTATTATTTATATGTAGTGCTGAGAATTGAACCCAGTGCCTCACGCATGCTAGGCAAGCGCTCTACCACTGAGCTACAGCCCCAGCCCCACACCTGTAATCTTAATGGCTCAGGAGGATGAAGCAGGAGGATCACAAGTTCAAAGCCAGCCTAAGCAACTTAGTGAGGCACTAAGCAATTTAGCGAGACCCTGTCTCAAAATAAGAAATTAAAAGGGCTGAGGATGTGATGCCATGGTTAAACACCCCTAGTTTCAAAAGAAAAAAAAGGAGTCCAGTGGTAGAGCCCTTGCCTCGCATGTATGAGGCGCTGGGTTCGATCTTTAGCACCATATAAAAATAAATAAATAAATATATTGTGTCCATCTACAACTAAAAAAATATTTTTTAAAAAAAGAGTCCTTTTTTGTTTAGAAACCATGCTTGCTTGCTTTTGGATGTTTTAATTAAAGAATAATAACTTAAAAGCTAGCCTTCAGGATGCCTAATAAAGTTATATGTGAGATCATCATGGACCATAAGTTCTCCCTTGGGCAGTCAGCTGACTTCTCTTGGAATGGTTACGTTATGCTCAGCTGCAGGAAGCAGACATTTCTTCTGTCATATGCTCCTCAAATCCAGGTGAACTGAGCTAATTCATATTGAAGCTATTCACATAGCTTTTGAGCTAGCCATTGAAAATGGCTCTCATCTTCAGGGAGGATATGGCAGATAGGAACTGGGTATCATTTGATGCTATGTGTATAAAAGAGTGAAACACTTTTGGACATTCTTTTTATTAGGGTTCTGAAATTTATGTCTTGAGATCGAACATATCAAAGTTACTTCAGGCCTAAGATGAAGGACATCTCTAATTTTAGTATCCCCTAAAATATGATTCTATAAATATTATCTAGTGCAGAGCCAATTTGTATGCTAGAATTACATTTTCTTCTCTCTGGAGCCAGGATAATGACCTCTGGGCTCTCACAATTCCAAACATTAATAGCAACCTTTTCTCATACTCCATCAGTTCCTCCTCATGAAGGTACATATAGGCTTGCTTAATATTTGAAATGTCACTTGTGTGTGTGTGTGTGTGTGTGTGCTGTGCTATCCCCTCCCTTCCTTTCCCTGCCACTTCTTTCTCTGTTTTTACGTGTGTGTGTGTGTGTGTGTGTGTGTGTGTGTGTGGTGATGGGGATTGAACCCAAGGCCTCACTGAGCTACATCCTCAGCCCCTCTTCTTTTTTGAAAAAAAATTTTTGGCAGTTTCTGATTGCCTTTATTCTTTTTCTGATATACTATGCCTTTATTATAATCTCATTTTTTCCCTGCACCCCTTTAAATCAGAAACCTCCCTCCTCTATTCTGTAGTTCCCATGGTGACCAGATGCTTTTTTGGGGCCTAAAGCACAGCTGTCTTCCTAGGATTTCCCTTCTCTCTTCTGGATTGGAATCACTGTTCTCAGGATCCTGAGTCTTCCTCTCTCCTGATTTATTTCATCATCTTACTAAAGCATATCCTGAAATAAGTTCTGTAGAAAGGATGTGTGGGAAGTAAACTTTGAGTGCTTTCATGTCTAAAATTGATTTTATTGTACTCTAGTACTTGTTTGTTGTTAGTCCTGGTGTAGAATTTGGGCTGAAAATAGTTGTCTTTAGAAAATTTGAAGACATGGCTCCGTGGTCTTCTAATATCCCCTGTTGCTGACAAGCAGCCAGTTTGATTA
>PVHX01010449.1:55459-70115 GCA_004024805.1 Geosciurus inauris
GGACTTCGTACATGCTAGACAAGCCTCTACTACTGAGCTACATCCCTAGCCCCTATAGTAGTTTTTCTTAAAGTTTTCTTATATCCCTTTATTTTCATTCCCTTCAGAGTTTTTTTTTTTTTTTTTTTTTAATGTTCTTTTTCATGCTGCTGGATTTCCTCATGTGCCTCATGACCCTTGGTTGTCTCTTCATATTTTAGAAGGAAGGATGGGGTAACCGGTGTGGATTTTCTCTGCTGTTTTAAAAGTTGACCCATTTTCCTATTAGACCCCTGACCTGTGTGCATGGCTGGTTGAGCCCGTTTGTAGGGTGGGATGCATTGGCTGGCCTTGTTATCAGGAGCCTAGCCTAGGGACCCTGCCTGGATCCTGGCTGGCTGGATTTGGCCACCCACACTCATAAGAAAAGGCAAAAGCTGGAAAAAGGAAAAATGAATGTTATGCTGTTTGATCAAACTGGGGAGAAGCAGCTGTTCATTGTTCCACAATATTTGGAGTCAAATTGTAAGAAAATAGATTTTATTCAAAATCAGATTTCAAGGAAGATGGAAGAGAAAGTTTTGTTGCAAAATTTTCATCTTTCTTTGAAGCTTGCTTTGAATAAAACCTATTTTCCTACCAATTTGACTCTGACTATTTGTGGAACAATAAGCAGTTGTAATCAAGCCTTTTCCGCTGAAAGATAATAGTACCACCTGGTAACAGCCTCTTTGGGCAGTATCACTAATCATGAGCTTGTGGTGAGCCTTGGCGTCCCTTTAGTCAGTGGAGTACTTTACTCTGGCCAAACCGTACCCACACTAGACGCCTCGGTCTTCTCAGGCTGTTTGTTCCTTCATCTGTTTGTTTTTCTGACTGAGGGTTAATGCCAGGCTGCCTGTGATATGTGGGTGGGGGACATGGATGGGGGAAAGGTGCCAAACAGAGCAGCTCCAAGTTCAGATCTTCAGTTATCCCTGCTGTCTTCAGCCCCATTCCTCACTCCTGCCCTCCCTTGTACCTGTTGGCTCAGAGCCCAGAACCCACAGGTGTTCTAAGGGGCAGATTGGCTCTCTAGGTTCCTTCTAGTGTTCCAAGAAGCAGTTTGGCTTCAGGCTTCTTTCAGGTTGCCTGGCAGAGTGTTCTGGGCTGTGGCTTTCTCTGCCTGCCTCATCTATCAACACAATTCCATTTGCTTTTGAATTCTAGAAATTTGTTGAATCTTTTATCTACTAGTAAATTCCCTACTTTCCTTTCTTTCTGATGTTAGAGGTTTACTGCTTCATTTGCCTCTCTTATTTGAGTGTAGTTATTCAGGCTATAAATAAAACATATATTCAGTCTACAATCTTGAATTAAAAGTCCTGATGTGAATTTAATCTGTTTTCTGAATATGTACCTACCCTATTTATTTTTGTGACTGCACTATTTAAGCATTGCATAATTAATAAATTATTTCAGTAAAATAAGACAAGATAATTAAAGTAAATAACTTCAGAGGAATAAAGTTATAAAGACATGGAAACAAAAGCAAAAAATAGACAAATGGGATTACACCAAACCAAAAACTTCTGCACAGAAAAGGAAACACAACCAAGTGAAGAGACAAGCTACAGAATGGGAGAAAATATTTGCCAAATACATCTGACAAGGGATCAACATCCAAATATATAAGGAACTCAAAAAAAAGAAAAAAAAGAAAAACAAAAGGGAAAACAAAAACCTCATCTTTTAAGAAATGGACAACAGAAGACTTAAATAGACATTTTTCAAAAGAAGACACACAACCAGCCAGCAGGTACAGGAAGAACTGCTTAACATCACTAATCAGGAAAATGCAAATCTAAACCACAATATTATCTCATCACAGAAAGAATGACTTATTGACAGGACTAAAGATAACAACTGCTGGTGAGGATGTGAAGAAAAGGGAAACCTTGCCCTTTTCTTTTTAATATGGAGGTTCTTTTTTTTTTTTTAACCTTAATTTTACTTTTATGTGGTGCTAAGAATCAAACCCAGTGCCCCACATGTGCCAGGTGAGCGCTCTTCCACTGAGCCATGACTCCAGCCCTTGGAGGTTCTTTTAAAAATTAAAAATAGAGTCGTGCGCAGTGGCACACGCCTGTAATCCCAGCACTTTGGGAGGCTGAGACAGGAGAATCATGAGTTCAAAGCCAGCCTCAGCAACAGGGAGGCGCTAAGCAACCCTGTCAGTGAAACCCTGTCTCTAAATAAAACACAAAATAGGGCTGGGGATGTGGTTCAGTAGTCGAATACCCCTGAGTTCAATCCCTGTTACCAAAAACAAAACAAAAATTAAAAATAGGACTATCATATGATCCAGTAGTTCCACTACTGGGTATATGTCCAAAGGAAATGAAATCAGTATGTCGAAGAGATATCTGTACCCCTGTGTTCATCACAGCACTGTTCACAACAGACAAGGAATGGAAACAACCAGTGTCTGTCAATAAACGAATGGATAAAGAAAATATGGTACATATACACTGTGGAATACTGTTCATCCATAGAAAAGAATGAAATCCTGTAATTTCCAGCAACATGAATGGAACTAGAATATCATTATGTTAACTAAAATAAGCCAGACATGGAAAGACAAGTATTGTACAATCTCACTTATGTGTGGAATATAAAAATGTTTATCTTACAGAGGTTGAGAGTAAAATGGGAGTTACCAGAGGCTGAGGAGAGTAGGAGGGAGGAAGGAATGATGAAAGTTTGATCAATGAGTACAGGGTTACAGTTAGGAACAATAAACTGTGGTGTGCTATTGCACAGCAGGATGAGTATAGATAGTAATAATGTACTATACATTTCACAAAGCAAGGACTTTGACTGTTTTCGCTATAAAGAAAATGACAAATGTGATGATAAAGAAAGAAATATTTTGACTGTTTTTGCTATAAAAAAATGATAAATGAAGATAGAGGTATGTTTAACCTGATTTACACATTACACAATATATACAGGCATTGAAACATCACATGATACTCCATTAACATGAATAATGTATCAATTAAAAATGAGTTTGAATGATTGATTGATTGATTTTGGCACCAAGGATTAAACCTAGGGGCACTTAACCACCGAGCCACATCCCTAGCCCTTTTTTATACTTTATTAGAGACAGGGTCTCACTGAGTTGCTTAGGGCCTTGCTAAGTTACTGAGGCTGCATTTGAGCTTACGATCCTCCTGAGCCACTGGGATTACAGATGTGTGCCACAGCACCCAGCTATAAGTTTGCTTTAAATAAAACAAACAAAAAGAAATGGTGGCACTTTTGTTTTTTTCAAAAATCTTGTTTAATAGCAATAATTTGTTTTAGTAAAAAAAAAAAATAAGATTTCTGGGTATCAAAATTCACAGCAATTTTGTGCCTTCTTTCTATGGTTTACAAGTCAACAATATCCTTTCCACTTTACTCATAATGCTACCCACACTTTGGTTTTGATCATACTTCTGTCCATAAAATACTTTTATATTAATGTAATGAATTGCTTAAACATTTCATCAGCTTTTAAATAGCATTAGTGAAACAGAAAGACTCATGAGAGAATTTATTCTCCTCGGACAGAGAAGAGATAAACAAGCCTTTTTAGTCTGTGATAGCAGAATGGTTTGGTGAGTTTAAAATCCTTCATTATTATGCTTTAAGCAACAACTTCATCTGCTTCAGTCTGCTTCTTAGCTTTCAAGCAGAGTTCTTCCTTTGATACATTGTGTTGCTATTTTGGTGCCTGTCATTTTGCTGTTACACTTTTTCCTCATCAAAAAGTATTCAGTGTTCACCTCCATGTATTCCCTGTGTGTTGTTGATATGGGCTGCAGATGCACACTGACTTTTATCTTCAAACTTGATTGCACTTTTCAGAGTATGGAACACGGGTAGTTTAAGGAAATCAATTCTGAGATCTTTTTATCCCTGACATGCTTTTTCCTAACATTGCCTGATCTGAGAATGTGTCTGTGACAGCATCACAGGCTCTGTTTTCCCACCTTGTCTTGCACAGTTGCCCCTCTCCCACATTTGTAAAAAAAAAAAAAAGGCAGACTGCTTATCCATCTCGGATCTTACAAAGGTTCATTGCCCTGGATGAAAAATCCACCAGGGCAAAAAGGACAACTGGTGTCTGTGTTAAGATAGAGAATGACTGAATAACACTATCTGGGGAGATGACTGGATAGCAGTTTCATTTGTGATTCAAATAATTTCTAATATTTTGCTGTAAACAAAACAGAAGACTTAATGAGCTATCTTCTAAGTCACTAACAGATCATTAATGTATTTTTGGTGATAGATTACTGTTACTTTTGTCAAATAACTCAAAAAGATTTCAAAAAGTTGAGAAGAGAATTGTTATAATAAGCTGTCCATTCTCAGCTTTACATTAATTTGAAAAAGGTTTCTCACTACTTAACGTTTTAAGAACAAAAAATTGAGATAGAAATGAAGCTAACACCTATTTCATTCTCACAGTAAATAATAATCACCATATGGAAATGTGAGCTAATCAAAGAAGTGAAATTTTACCCATGTGTTTTTTTGTTGTTGTTTGTATTTATTTTTGTTTTGGATTTTTGTTGTTGTTGTTGTTGTTGTTTGGTACCAGGGGAGGGGCCCCTAACCACTGAGCCACATCCCCAGCACTTTTTATTTTTTATTTTGAGACAGGTCTCATTAAATTGCTGAGGCTGACTTTGAATTTACAAATCCTCTTGCCTCAGCCTCTGAGCCATTGGGATTACAGGCATGCACCACCCAGCCCCATCTGTTTAAGACATGGTGTGTACAATAAAGTTTTTCTTCTTGTTAAGAATTTTTAAAGTCAGAACTTGCAGCCAGGGCTGGGGATATAGCTCAGTTGGTAGAGCGCTTGCCTTGAAGGCCCTGAGTTCAATCCCTAGCAGCAGAAAAAAACCAAAAAACAAAAAAACTTGTAACCAGGGGTGGTGGTGTACAATTGTAACCCAGCTACATGAGAGGCCGAGGCAGGAGGATTACAAATTCCAGGCTAGCCTGTGCAATTTAGTAAAACCCTGTTGCAAAAATTAAAAGGGGCTGGGGATATAGCTCAGTGGTAGAGTGCCCCTGGTAGGTTCCATCCCCAATACTAGAAAAGGAAGGAAGGAAGGGAGGAGAGAGGGAGGGAGGGAGGGGAAAAAAAAGAAAAAGAAAGAGGGAGGGAGGAAGGAAGGAAGGGGCAAATAATTTTCAAATTCTTTGGAGAGATCCACAAGTAAAAATTATTTAAATAGCATAATATTTCCACTAATGAAAGGGCTACATTCTAGAAGGATACTTTTTAAGAAATCAAAATCTTAATTATCAGAGATAATTAAAATATTTAAAAAGTTGGGATTTGTCTGTTAAGGGGCAGGATTGTAGTACCAAAAATCCATTAAATAAATAAGAATACAGAATATGTCACTAAAAAGAGTAAGAAAAGGAAGGAGTTGAGGTGTACTATCTTAAGGTGATGTTATTGGTCTTAAATGTCTGTTTTTTTAAAATCAAGGTTAGGGGTTGTGTTCACACAGGTGTGTTTAGTAGCCATGCTCTATACGGGCTAAAGACAAAAAGGAAAGGAGGGGGTGAGCAGAGGAGAGCTGGATTTTTAGCAGTCTGTGTTAGGGAGGGTAGAGTGACAAAGGACATTCTCTTGTATCCCCAGCAACCACCTTTGAAGGACTGTAATAGGTTTACCTTTAGGTAATGTATAGTTCTATCCCCTGTACCATCAAAACAAACAAACAAAAAAACAAAAAAAAGGAAAGAAAATCTATGTGCTTGATGATGTTCCTCCTCTTCCTCCTTTTTTGCAGTGCCCAGGGTAGTGCTAGGCAAGTGCTCTACCACTGAGTTACACACCCTAATCATCCTCCCAATCTTCTTAAGTGGGAGGTTAGACTTCCATTTCACCATTATGTGGCTTAAGATACAAGTACTTGTGGGATTATATTGCAGTGTAAATGAATTTCATTTAGTAAATGTAAATTGTGTATGATTACTTTCTAGTTGACAGAGAAGAATGTGAAAGAAGTATCATAGGGGAGGAGGTGACATTTTGGAAAGGTGAGGAAGCAAAGGGGCTACAAGTAGAAGCAAAAAATGAGGTATTTCGGTCTTTCTAATGCAGTGTTTCAGGTTATTTATCAATTTGTATAATTCTTAAAAAATATTGTCTACTGGTAAGAAATTTGTATTTCTGAAGATTAATTAACCTAAAATAGATCCTGTTCAGTTGGATCAGTGTTAAAATGGCCCATAGCTAGATCTACTAAGAAAATGTGAAAGTCATTATGTTTGTAGACTTCCTTATGGAAATTAACCAGACAAAATGATAGTATTGAGTTACCGATATCTTATACAACAAGTGTTTTTTATTAAAGTAATTTGTATTTAAAGAAAAATGGAAAGAAATATAAGGTTATATGACTTTAAGATGAGTAATATGCTTTAGCATGAGATTTCACATATGTAATTTGACCTGTATCAGGCTCTTTTTTCATACTAAGCCTTGAATTTTCATTTATTGATGAGATGATTATGATGATTGATAGAACAATTTTTTTCTTAACTCCCTAATAACTATCCTGAGAGAATTAATTGACTATTTAAAGAGGAATGCTTTCACAGGGTATGATGGCCTCCACGTGTAATCTCAGGTATGTGGGAGGCTGAGGTAGGAGGATTACAACTCCAAAGCCAGCCTGAGCAATTTAGTAAACCCTGTCTCAAAGAATAAAAAAGGGGGGGCTGAGGCTATAACTCAGTGGTAGAGTGCTTGCCTAGCATGCATGAGACACTGGGTTTGATCTTCAGCGCCACATATAAATAATAAATGAATAAAATAAAGATCCATCAACAATTAAAAAAATATTTAAAAAAAAAAAAAGGTCTGAGAAGGTATTTCAGTGGTAGAGTACCCCTGGGTACTGGGGGTAGGGGACAGGGGAAGGAATGCTTATGCTTTTGTTTCCTCATTAAATGATGTGATATCCAAAATTTATAAATTTTCCTCATGACCTTATAAAAGTTTTTGTATGCCAGACATACCTTAGCAGCGTGGGCTGAGGCAGGAGAATCACAAGTTCAAGGTCAGATTTAGTAATTTAGCAGGATCCTTAGCAACTTAGTGAGACCCTATCTTAAAATAAAATAAAGAGGGTTGGGGATATGGCTCAGTGGTTAAGCACTGCTGAGTTCAATCCTAAATACCTAAATAAATAAACAAAATAGAATTTTTTAAAGTATGTTTTTACTTGTAGATGGACACAATATCTTTATTTATTTTTATGTAGTGCTGAGGATTGAACCCAGTTCCTCATGTGTGTGAGTCAAGTGCTCTATCACTGAGCCACAACCGCAGCCCAAAATAGAAATTTTTGTGTGGCTTTCTATGTTGAACTCTTTCCTATTTTTAGAACTCTTTAAAGTCTGATTAGTGTAATGGCCAACATCCCCTTTCAAAAGTTGATTGTTTATTTGTCTTTGGTATATGTTTAGGGTTACCTTGGAGAAATCAATGTATTTTTTTGTTGGTGTTGCTATTAAGAGCTTTTAACATACCCATTATGTGAGGATTTCTAAAAATACATGTGCTAGGTCTTTTAAAATTTTATATTGAGTATAAAAATTTTTATTGTATATAATAGATGCTACAACAAACTTCAAAATTACACACTTTCTTCAATTTTGATAAATAGGTGCATGTTATATAAAAAGCTTCTAAAAGTTTTATGAAACTTTGCACAAGAGAACAGTTTGTTTTGTTACTTGAGGAAAGGTCTTAGAGGGAATAACGCAGTGGAGATATAAATGTATATTATGTATATTTATTAAACAGGTCCACATATGATCCCCCCCCCCCGCTTCTATAAACACTTTACGGAGAGATGTATGTAAATAATATATCTAGATGGGATGTCTTTAATCTATGCCATATAGCAGGTAGAGATATAGTCGGTTCAAACATTGGGCCTCTTCCACTGGGGAGGTTGTGAACATAACACCATCAGGAAGCTGCTTTATCATAAGGGTGGAAGTAGCCCCAATTCAGAATTTAGGATTGTGACTTTGTGTTTAAAACTCTTAACATTTTGGCAGATTTTTTCTCTCTCATATAAAGAATGACATTTAAATTTCAAATGACTTTTATGTTGAGTAGTTTAAAAAATAAACTTAGAAATTCCTGAAATGAACAATGATGGAACTACTCAGGTCAAAGTGTGATTTTTACTATGAAATTGACTCTATTTGTCCATTTTATGTTGCTATAATGAAACACCCAAAGTTGGTATCTTTATAAAGAAGAGAGGTTTATGAAGTTCAGTTTTAAAAGGCTTCAAGCCCAAGATCAGGCAACTCCATTAGTTCAGGCTTTGCTGAGGGCCCCTTTCTCTGGATTATAATGTAGCAGCAGATGGCATCATATTGGGAGTGTGCACAAGAGGGAATGATTACATGGCAAAACAGGAAACCAGAGTGGGGAGGGGCCAGTCTTTTATTTTATTTATTTATTTTTTAAATATTTTTTTTAGTTGTAGATGGACACAATGTTTTTATTTTATTGCTTTGTATGTGGTGCTGAGGATCGAACCCAGGGCCTCACACATGCAAGGCAAGCACTCTACCGCTGAGCTACAATCCCAGCCCCCAGCCTTGCCTTTTAGAACTTACTCTCTTAAGAACTTATTGCACGGGACCAGCATTAATCCCTTCTGAGGTTATTGTCCTCACTAGCCTCTTCATCTTCCACTGGGCCCCGCCTCTTAAAGGTTTCACCACCTCTCACATCTCCACACTGGGGACCAAGCTTCCAACATTTTTTTTTTAATATTTTTTTAGCTGTAGATGGACATAATGTCTTTATTTTATTGCTTTGTATGTGGTGCTGAGGATCGAAGCCAGGGCCTCACGCATGCGAGGCAAGCCCTCTACCGCTGAGCTACAATCCCAGCCCAGCTTCCAACATTTGAACTGTTTGGGGAACCCTTGGCGTTGACGTGTCCCCACACCCTTTCCCCTCCCCACTCTGGCATTGACCTTTGACACAAACAAGCAGTTACTTTTTTAAGTTTAGGATTTTCTGAGTAGAATGAGTTTAGTGCTTATTTTCTCAGAGGTACCCGATCTTCAGCATGGTGAAGTGTCTGCTAATTTATTGAATTAGAAAAGTATCTTGTTAAAGATGAGAAGCTAATTAAAGATCAGTAGTCTGGTCAATCAAATGTTTTACTACCAGCCTGAACTTTATTAAAGCTTTATTAGTATCCATATTAAATAATCAATACTGGTCAGCGTAACTTTTGAAATGTATACTTTTGGGGAAATTTGAAGAAATGCAGCCACCTGTGCATAATCAAGAACCTTCTCACTAATGTTAATTTTTAACAGTATTGCTTAGTCTAGCCCTGCATCTTCCATTATGGCCTAAGTAAGACACTGAATTGTTGACTCATTTGAGATCACATGGCCAACTGTTTAAAAAAGTCAGATATTTTTATTGTAAGTCCGTGATGGCGTGGGCTCTCCTTTTTGGTCTGGATGCCCAGTTTTTATTCCTTAACAGACCAGTTCCTCTAAAAACAGTGGGAGCATGTTCTGTTGAGATCTGGCCTTCTAAAGTGACCAGACAAAAGCCAAAGAATATTATCATCACTCTACGCTGGAAAAGCCTGTGTGACAGTGAAGCAGTATAAATGGTAAAGAACCTGAGCCTGGAAGTCAGACAACCAGGATTCAGATCCTGACTCTACCATGTGTGTGCAAGTCTGTTTTTACACAATGTGCTCAGCCTTAATATCCTTAACTTGTAAAACTGTGAAAATAGGGCTGGGATTGTAGCTCAGTGGTAAAGTGCTTGCCTCACATGCGTGAGGCACTGGGTTCGATCCTCAGCACCACATAAAAAGAAATAAAGATATTGTGTCCATCTACAACTAAAAAAATATAAAAAAAAAAAAACTGTGAAAATAATAAGAGTATTATTTTGTGGAATTGTTATGAAGACTAAATGAAGTAATATATGTATGTATGTGTATGTATATATAAATAAAATATACTTTTCCCTGTGTATAACTCACAATAAAATCAATAAGTTGGGATAGAATCATCCTTTCTAATGCCTTTTTAGTTTTTATTAAATTAGAAAAGAGCAAATTTCTTCTACTCAAGTATTACCTTCCAATTCTGTGAAGCTATGGGCTTCAGGAAAGGTTAATCTGCAGTTATCTTAAAATTAGTTTCATGACTAGCTTTTGTAGTATACTTTGGAATTTACCAAGGAGGGAATGGGTTTTATGTGAAAAGCCAGACACATAACATGAAATAGCAAAAAAAAAAAAAAAAAAAGTAGTCCTTCTTAACTTTTTATCCAAGTGTAACATGTATATAGAAAAGTATCTATATGGGGCTGGGTTTGTAGCTCAGTGGTAGAGTGCATGCCTCAGCACCACATAAAATAAATAAAATAGAGGTATTATATCCATCTGCAACTAAAAACATTTTTTTAAAAAATAAAAGTACATATACACTCAAGAAATAAACCATTACAACAGTGCTCTACAAGTCCCTCTCATCCTCTTATCTGTCTCTACCACCTGGATTTTTAATGGAATTCTCATTTTGCCTGTTTTTGTTTTGTATATAAATGGATTTGCCTTTAAAAAAATTTTTTTTTAGTTGTCAATGGATCTTTATTTTATTTATTTATATGTGGTGCTGAGAATAGAACCCAGTACCTCACACATGCTAGGCAAGTGCTCTATCACTGAGCCACAACCTCAGCCCTGAAATTGATTTGCCTTTTATATACCTATATATTTTTCTTATGAACACAGGAATTCTATGTAACTTCTATGTAAGTCATTTGGCAGGTATATTATTGTTATATCTTCCAATTTTGTGAGTTGTCATTTTGTACATTATCTTGTGGTGAACATGAATTCTTGATATAATCAAATTTTTAATTTTTTTATGGTCAGAGTTTTTTGCACTATTTAAGAGAGCACAAATGCTTTAAATATTATAAGGTCACAAAGATATTCAATGATTTTTCTCTGAAAACTTTATTGCCTTACCTTTCACATTTAGAACTGCAGTCTATCAGGAACTGATTTTTTTATATCATGTGATTAGATCTTGGGGGTGGTACCGGGGTGCTGGGGTCAGTGGCACTCAACCACTGAGTCACATCCCCAGCCCTAGTTTGTATTTTATTTAGAGACAGGGTTTCACTGAGTTGCTTGGTGCCTCGCTTTTGCTGAGGCTGGCTTTGAAATCTCCTGCCTCAGGCTCCTGAACAGCTGGGATTACAGGTATGCACCACTGTGCCTAGCTTGTAATTAGATTTTAAGATACCGGTTTTTTTTTCCCTCATTTGGATATTCAAATAACCTAGTGTTGAGATTTTTTTGAAAAGCAGAACTGATACTTGGGTAATAGTTGGGTCATTCACCATTAAAATCAGTTTCAGTTTTGGCCCAAAGGAAGGCTGGAAGTCTTGAGGCCTCTTTTTCTTCCCTGTTTTGTTATGTAGTCTCTACCAAATAAAGCAGGTAAGGATTTCTTTTCCTATACTCTGCTAGAGTTAGGTAGAGGCATAACATGCAACTGTGAAGCAGTACTTGATAATGATTTATGATGGGTTTGTCACCAGTTAATATGCTAAGAAGTCAAAATGAATCAAAAGAGATCTGACAATATCCAGTTTGGGACTTTATATGAAAGGCTAAAAAAATTAATATTAATAATAATGCTTTACATAAAAAATACTTTACACTATTTCATTTTGATCCTTATGCTAACTAACATTGTAAGGTTTTCAAGACAAGTGTTATTGTCCCAGTTTAACAAAGGAAAAAACTATTCAGGTCAGTTAATTAGCTTTATAAATAATTTGGCAAAACTAATAACCAGTAGTCTTATTGCCCGATCCAACCATCTTTACCAAACAGTTCTAGGCAAACTGACCCAGAGAAACAGGGAGCCCTCAAAATAAGATTTATTCTATCAAGAGGATATCAAGCTTCAGTGTTTAATAAAAATTTGTTTAGGTCTGACAAATGAGCTGCAGCTTGTGGGGTTTCGGCTATTAGAGCTGGATAATCTCACATACTCCTGTTATCTTGTGACCATTATTGGATTAGCTCTTTATAATGGCGCAATACCTTTTTCTAGTACTTTATAAATTAGTTTTTCTCTTTTCTGTCTGTTAGCTAAGAGACAAAAGGCCTAAATGCAATTGAAGTGGACATAAAAACTGGTAAGAATGTAATAATAGGACTTAAAGGTCATCAACTATGCATGATCCTACTCAATTGCAAACTACTGGCAGCTGGTGGATACAGGGACTGTGTTTGTATTTTTTGGTCTTTCCAAAGAGAAGCTAACAGTGAATTGCATGCAATGGACATTTATAGTCTATTTTAACTAACTGCTATCTCCAGTAGTAGAAAAGTGAAGGTAAAAGTTGTTTCTACTAATAGTAGATTCCTTTTCCCTCCAAAATACTCAAAATGATCTGTTCATTAAACAGGCTCAAACTCAAATCATCTGGGGCCATATACAATGGCACTTAATAAATGAGTAGAAAGCCAGGTGCGGTGGCGCAAGCCTGTAATCCCAACACTTAGGGAGGCTGAGACAGGAGAATTGCGAGTTCGATGCCAGCCTCAGCAACTGCGAGGCGCTAAACAACTCAGTGAGACCCTGTCTCTACATAAAACACAAAATAGGGCTGGGGATGTGGCTCAGTGGTCAAGTGCCCCTGAGTTCAATCCCCAGTACCAAAAAAGAAAAAAACAAAAAATGAGTAGATAAGGGGCCAGGCATATAGCTCAGTAGTAGAGAGCTTGACTAGTATGCACAAGGCCCTGGGTTCAATCCCTAGCTCCAAAAACAAAACAATACACACACACACACATAATCTGTAAAAGGAAATATGTAATTAGGAGATCACATTTAGAAACCATCATAGTAAAAACGGATTAAGAATCAATGCTAAAAACTATTGGGAGACTGAGACAGGAGAATCGCGAGTTCAAAGCCAGCCTCAGCAACGGCGAGGCACTAAGCAACTCAGTGAGACCCTGTCTCTATATAAAAAAACACAAAATAGGGCTGGGGATGTGGCTCAGCGGTTGAGTGCCCCTGAGTTCAATCCCCAGTACCAAAAAAAAAAAAAAAAAAAAACTATTTGGTGAATGAAAGAAAATAGGAGTAGAGGCAGGGTATTGAGGGGGAGGGAGGTGGAACAGGAAAAGGAAGGACCTGCAGAATGAAATTGACCAAATTATTCTGTGTACATAATTCAGTAGACAGAGTTCTTGGCATCTAATAGCGGTAGATGGTACTTGCTAGGAAGGTTCTGGCAGAACTGGACAAAAATAGCTATTCAGAGCCTTCTCTGTTCCCCCTTCAGAAAAACTATACTTAGGTTTTCAAAACCATCTATTTAGATAAATGAACTCAGAAAGATGTGTGATCCAAATCTCTATAACTTCAACTGTATACTACATTTTCCTAACAGTACTGTTTTTCTCTCTGACTCTATGTAGAGCCAAATGTGCAACTTTTTTTTTTATAGTAGAGATGATGTTTCCTGTATTTTAAATTATTTTGTTAATCAGGTATGGAACAAAGTTATAAAATAATAAAGATGAGATAAAGACCTTATCCTTGAGTTTTCTGTAATCATATTTTAAATAATGGGATTAATTTTAGTGATCTGGATTCAGCTTCTTTTATGGAGGAGGAGGAAAGAGGCTCAAGACACATAGTGGCAGAGCAAGGACTTAAATCTTGGTCTTGTGACTTTGAGTCCAGGGCCGCTTCTCCTTTTAAATATATTGGGCTACAATTTTTAAAGATTTTTTCCAAGCTTAAATATTCAGAATTTCTTTTTTTATACCTTAATTTAATTTATTTTTTTATGTGGTGCTGAGGATTGAACCCAATGCTGCACACATGCAAGGCAAGTGCTCTACCACTGAGCTACAGCCCCAACCCCAAACCCCAGGGTCTTGAACTTAATTGTGTTTTAATAGTCTTAAAACCAGTTCTGATCTCATTTTGCTTTGGTGACTCTTGGACTTAAAATGCATAGACTTAAAAAAAAAACTACTATGTAAAGGGTCTTGCAAAATAAATTATATTGTCATTAAGAGCAAAATACTGAATAGAAAAGAATATGACTGCAAGGGGATTTTTTGTTTGTTTTTGTTTTTGTACATGGAATTGAACTCAGGGGTACTCGACTACTGAGCCACATCCCCAGCCCTATTTTGTGTTTTATGTAGAGACAGGGTCTCACTGAGTTGCTTAGCGCCTTGCCATTGCTGAGGCTGGCTTTGAACTCGTGATTCTACTGTCTCAACCTCCCAAAGTGCTGGGATTACAGGCGTGCACCACCACACATGGCTTCAAGTTTTTTGTTTTTGTTTTTTTAAACTTTATTGTATTTATTTATTTATCTATGCGGTGCTGAGGATTGAACCCAGTGCCTCACACATGCTAGGCAAGCACTCTACCACTGAGCCCCAGCCCCAGCCCCCTTTTTTAATGCTTTCTTTTTTAGTTTTTTTCTTCTCTTTATATTTAATTGTTAATGGACCTTTATTTTATTTATTTGTATGTGGTGCTGAGAATC
>PVHX01010450.1:0-69991 GCA_004024805.1 Geosciurus inauris
GGGGTGCCCCCCCCTCACTCACTGGCCGAAAGGGAGTTTGGTACCCAGCTGAGGCTATCCCCCTCAGATGCCCCTGTTCCTGTGGATCATTCAAGCTAGCATGAGTTGAGCTTCCATTTCACACCAGGCACTAAACTGGTTCTCTTGTAATCTCTCCCACCCGACTTCCTTTCCTCAATTTACATATAATAAATATGGGGGTGAAGAAAGATAGAATGATTTCTATTTTTTGCAAGCTCATACATTAGTCTGTGGAAGAGCCAGGATTGGAACACATCCAGAGCCTTTGCTCTGAATCACTAACCCACACTGTGTGCCCACCCCATCTAGGATATGGTTGTAGGTATGTGAAATAAGCTTTAGAGCACTGGTTCTTAATCCTGGCTGCACTTTCAAATCAGTTAAAACACTTTCCAAAATACCAATGGCCAGTCACCATCCCCAGAAATTTTGACTTCCTTAGTTTGCAGGGTTATCTGAATGGCAATGTTTCCTACCTCTCCCCAGTGGATGGATTCCAATGCTTTAGAGTTGGGGTGGTTCATGCATCCTTGTAAAGTTTTCATTCTTTCTTCTATCCATCCAGTTATCAAGTGTCATATGTGCCCACATACAAGATAACCTCTAAATCTACCACTAAAAAGAGTCCTAGAGAGTTCTGGCCAAGTTGAGCATGTAAGCTTTTGGAAATACAGATAATATAATCAAAACATTTGCTTCTATTTAACTTATCAATTTAGTTGTACATTTAAAATCATGTATTATACAAAGTAGCAATTTAATTTAGAAACACTGCTTTTCCCATTTTCATAATCCAGACAATTTTATTCAAACTTCTCACATGCATCCATCACTCAGTGTCTTTATTCACATTCACACTAAATGTCATCCATAGAGGTTTCTGGTATATATCACCTACACAGCTATTCATTGACTGAAATACACTGGTTTTTCAGTACATGTGTAATGTGATTACTGGAAATTTTGTGCCATGCCACAAGAAAAATAAATTGCAAAACATCCGAATGGATAGTTGTTCCTGTGTGTTGTAGCCAGGGCTGGTAGACATCTGGTAGGCTGTTTGCCCCTCGCTCCATTCTGAGAAGTCTATGCCTTGTTCTGATCAGTTATTAGATATTTCAAATGTTCCACTGCCTGTGAACATAATCTTGATTTTTATAACCTACCAACCCCTTGCTATATCGTGCCCTAACGTGAACCTTAAAATGGCTTATTTATTACAATGGCCACACTTACTTATAATGAGGTCACACACTCAGTAATAATTGCTAAAAACCACATTGCATTTCTTTGTGTCTTCTTTTTCCAAAAATGATTTTGTCTGAAGTGACCTCTACCATGTTGAGTGGAGTGGATTCTCCGGCATCCTGGGATCAAAAGTAAGTAACTAAGGACATGTCCTCTAATGCAAAACACCTTGGAAAGATTCCATCATAAGGTGACTGACTCTCTTCCAAAAGGTAATTCAGAGAGAGGGGAGCTCGCCTTTTCTCCAAGCACAGACAGTTTTTATTGAACACCAAATGAGGAGTAAGGCACTGTCACTCATATTCCTACACCCAATGGCCCCCATGGCATCATGCCTTATGAACCTTGTAGCACCTTCTGCGGAAGCTTTGAGTTTCTTTCACTTCTTTTGTTATCCTCAGACTCAGAGACCTGACAGAAGCATAAGAGAGTTCCTCCTCCCTCACACCTCCACCCCTACCCTCTCCCTGCCAGGTGTCTGCCTCTCCACGGCTCCCTGTCTCAGCGGCACTGTGATGCATGACATAGCCAAGCTGCTTCTGACTGTTTGAACAGGGATGAGACAAACCTCCTTAAGCTGCTTATTCTTAGTTGGGGATTGTTCCTCCTAGTCAATTGATACCGGAAATAATTACTTCTTAGAATCTTTGAAAACCAAATGTGTAAAGAGAAATTAAAATCTAATTAAATGGATGCAGGCAGTTCTGTCTGCACTGACAACTCTTAAGCCACTGTAGTTTGTCAAAGGTTACATTATCTCTCTGTCCCTGGGCACCTCAGGCTTGGCTTCAAGCCCAGCCTCCTTCTTCAACACCCTTTTGTCTGCCCTGTCCTGAGCCCAGGATTCTCATTGTTCTTGAACAGAAACATCCAAATGTTTATGAAATAGGCCAAAGGCCTGTGGATTGCTAAAGGGCCTCCTGCAGAAGAAAGGGTTCTTCCTGATCTCATAGCTTCAAATCAGTGTTTCTCAACAGGGTTGCTTCTTGCATTGTGACAGAACAGTTGTTGTGCATCTCTGGAAGCAGGCAGGGGCAGTAGTATCCCAAGCTGAGAGCTGCCATTTTGTCCCAACTCTAGTCAGCCACCAGCATGGAGCTGGCGGTCAGTAACCAACTGCAGGTTCCTCAGCGCCAGTAAGACTATCCCATAGATCAGGGTTACCCCAGGTGTGGCCTGTGAATGGGTCCAGTCTGTGAGCATGTTACCAGTTGGCAATGAGACTCCTGAGTGTGTGGCTAGAAGTTTTTGTAGGAATTTGACATTGCCACATTTTTATTGCATTTTACAGATTTGGAAATCAATATTTTAGCGGATTGGAGGGGGAAAGTGAGTCATAACCACAGATTGTTTGGGGAGTTCTATCCTAGACCCCCACTTCCTTACGTATTCTGGACCCTGTTCTCATCAACTCCAGCTTCTCCACACTCCTGAGCAGGGGCTTTATCTGGATGTTTGAAGGTGATTTCTCAAACTTGGTCTGACACGTGGTTCTTTCCTCCCCTGGCCACATTCTTTTGCTGAGGCAGTTTTTGTTGCAAGAAACAAACTCATTCATGTTGCCTAGACGAAAGGTATGGTAAGGATGATCACAGCAAAGATTTGCATGGAGAAAAGCCCAGGAATATATCTGTGATTGCTGAGTAGATCCAAGGGAGATGAGATCAGGAAGCAGCTCCTGTGCCCACCTTATCAAGAGCCACCTGTCTCCTCTCTGCATCTTTCTCTGCTCTGTGTGTGCATTGTGTGTGTGTGTGTGTGTGTGTGTGTGTGTGTGTGTGTCTCCAGCTGCCTCTTCTGTTTGCTCTTGGTTTCTGCTCCTTCTCTGTCCTGCATTGGCCCATCATGTCCTTTTCCAGCCTCACAGCCTCAGGTCCACCTGCCAACAGCCCAGGCTCTGACCTTCTCTAGTTTAAACAGATGGGTAAGAATCCGATGGTCTTGGCCTGTCTTCCTCTGCTGGGCCTCAGAGCAGGCTCAGGATTGCTGGTATTTAGGACAGGTGCCCTCTTCTGGCCCATCAGTTTCCTCATTAGAGGGAGGGGAACAGATCCCCATGGTAAAATGCAGACCACCTAAGCAGCAGGGGTTTTGGAAGGGGCATTTTCCCATAAAGGCATCCTGGAATCAGTCTGTCTAAAATGCCGTCAATTCAAACTGGGTAATGTCAGACAGTCTGGCTGATTCCCTGGGCCACCCTGGTCCTTTGCAGGGGACATACTGGTGGATTCTGTGACATCAGCTGTCAGATTCTGTGGCCCCATGAAATGCACATCGTGATCATTTTTCTACTGGAACCATCGCAGTGCTGAGGCTTAGCTGGTGGAAGAGGAGACAGCTAGGGGCCTTTCCCCCTACTGGCCCCCATGGCATGGTAGACCGCTCCACCGGAGTTAACTGGTTTGGACCTGTTGAAATCACAGCAGAGTCATCCATTGCTGAAGCTCTTCAACAGCCTAACAGTTATGACTCTCTGGGCACTTTCCCATTCCCTTCTGAGCCATTTTATTTCTCAGTCTTGTCAGAAGTGAGCATTTGCATCAGTGTGTCATGGCCCCCTTGTAATAATGCAATAATGTTATTGTTTGCACATCACCGTTAGGAGCGAGAGCCGCAGAGGTGCCTCGCTCGCACACCAGTCCACTGGCCAAGCCCCAGCTGGGTCCTGGACATCACTTATGGGATGCCTGTGTGGAAGACTTTCTACCCCCACGGGCCCTCTCCAGTGGATAGCAGAGGACCTGACAACCAGTGTGGGTGCCTCTGTCCCCATGACCAGTCACTAGGAATTTGGATCTCATCCTTTGCCCTTTTCTGAGCCCTGGGGCAGGAGTGGAACCATCTGCCATCTCCTCCCCAGGGTGAAGGATAATTCTGGCCCCTAGTGGGAGTTCAAGGTCTCCTTCACTCTACTTCCAGAGGTGGGCAGGATTCCTGGGGTGCTCTTCATGCCCCTAGGCAGAAGACTTTGAGAACCAAGATTAGACAGAGCCTTGGAGGAAAGTAAAAGAGAAACTCTTTTACTTTGTTTGGTCTGGGATGCAGGGATCTATGGAATGCTCCAAACACCACCCAAGTGTTCTTGGCTGGGCTTTTCTCCCTGACTTTGTATTTTCTCCCTCCTTCTGTAGGTAGACAGGGACCTCAGGGAACTACCTATTGCCTCACAACTGGATTACCACAGAAAAGAAGTTAAGGATCCTAGGTCCTGTTTTTATCCATCTCCTCCTTCTTCTCTTCTTCCTCCTCCTCCTCTTTCTCCTTTTTCTCTATATGCTTCTATCTTACAGATCCTTAACAACCACCTCTTATCCCACTTCCTATCTCCTGGCTTGATCCAAGTAAAAACTTAGGTTACTTTTTCCATCTCTTGGACCAGTATCTTTTCTTCTAATTCTTTCCCACTAGGAGGAAGTGAGTCCTGGGATAATCAGAGATTACCATCTCCCCACACCACCCTCTTATGAAATTCAACATGTGATATTCACATAATGACCTATATACTTTCTTTGATTTTATTTACACAGCAGTGAAATGGGTACCAAAACATGGCTGGAGCGAATGCTCTTGCTATGAGTTGTCAACCTAATATGAAGCCATCAAGGCAGATTCTACAACTGAGGTGAAGAGGAGTAAGGGGTCTGAGGAACCAGGGGGCAACATCAAAAGCCATTGGTCTTTTGTGTCAAGCAGATGCTTTCTGCCTCGCTACGTGGGAGGCTCATTTGAGACCTCTCATGACTCTGCTGAGTGCCTAATAAGGCAGCTAGTGTCAAAAGTGAATAAATGAGGGCCTGGGATGTAGCCCAGTGGTAGAGCACTTGCCCAGCAAGTGTGAGGCCTGGGTCCAACCCCCAACACTGAAACAAACAAAAAGCCAGTGGCTAAAAATAAACTGGGGCTCTGTGATGCTATTTCTTAGCCCAAACATCTGCTATTTAGTATGAGACTAATAGAGATAGGGAAGGCGCAGCGCTCAGCAAGGGAGTCATCTTCAAGGACAGGAGCTAGTCAAGGACACCAGGGCCAGGTGATCTGTTACCACTGGGCAGCACATAACGGTGACTAATCACTCCTTAGGTTATGGATGCTTTTATAAATCCGATACCAACACCCAATACATTATTTATGATCCCAAATATGAATAATTCAGTGACTACATTTAACAGGTTTCTGCTTAAAAACCAGCTTTGACCTGGTTCTTGGCTCTTAATATTGATCTAGGAAACACTGAGAAAGAAGCAGGGCAGCCCATGTTTGGTGGCCATGGGATGTCAGCCAGGGTCCGCCTGACATGGGACATTTATTTAGCACCTCCGCTACCCTCCTTCAGTTTACTCATCCATGTAATGAAGACAGGTAGTCCTAGATAGTTCATTCCAGTCTTGAAATTCTTGAAAGGAGGAGAAAAGAAACTAATACAATCAGCAGTAACAAATGTAATAACCATGGTCCAAAAATGGTTACACTTGATGCCCCAATCTTGCCCAGTGGTCCCAGGGACAATACCAAGACTCCTTGATGTCCTAATTCGCTAGGGGACTATGTGCATACATCACATAGTAATGTTTTCGTTCTGCCTGAAAGATGCAGAAGTAGGGACTTATTTATCTTTGGGTTTACCGCAGCACTAAGCACAGTTCCCAGTACTTAGTAGGTCCTTTTACATGAATGTGAAAGGAAATAATAGTGCAGATATGAGGTGGATGTAACCTCTACTCCACTGGCAGCTTAATACATCTCCGTGATGAGGAAGGAGAAATTTTTCAGGTGTGGCTTTCCCAGTTCACAACACTGTCCTTCACTCTGTAAGGCCATTGCATAATCTCTTTTACTTTCAAGCCCAGCAGATTTATGGAATAATCTGCAAAACTCTTTCGCCGCTTGCCTATGGTTGGAGTTGAGCTCTTGCTAAGAGTTGGTCTTCCATCCTTGACTACCAAAACAAGAGGAGCAGGAGTAGGTGAGGTAGCAGCAGGAACTTGCATGTTATGAGCCCCATTTGGTTGATTTGCCAAATAAAAGGGTCAAACTCAGAGATTTAGAAGGGCATTTTTCAATCCAAAATTCTTTTTAAAAAATGAATAGGGAAAGAGGTGACAGGACTTGTCTTGAGTCACCCTGGGTTTAGTGAGAGTAGAATTGTCCACAGTGGCTTGGCTGATGGAAGAACAATGATCTGGGAGCCAACTGCTGTGTCCCAGGGCCAGAGCCAGCAGACAGCAGCCTTAGATTTGGGCTGATCATCTGCACACCCAGCAAGTGGCTGCTAAATCACACCCGCTCCTATAAAAATAACTCTCTGTGCATTTCTGTGGGGAAGGGGAGGGAGGCTAAAAGCGCCACTTGGGGTGAGACGTAAGCTCTAGGCAAGAGAGAGCATTTAGGAGTGATGAAAGTTAAACTTGGAATTCTCCTAGTTTAGCCAAATGTCCCTGAGTGCACCTGCTCTTAGATCATGCTAGAGAAATGGGGAATTATTCTATTTTCAAAGACATGAGCCAGTAGAGGCTCAATTACCTCTTTTGAGAGCCTGTTCTGGCTTGTGATCATGGGAAGAGTGTTCTTCTAATTGAATTCTTTCTTGATGAGGCCCATTTCTTCTTCTTTAATCTTTTCAGTTGATAGGCACTGGCTATGGTGAGAAGCTGCGTTCAGATTCCCTGCTTCATTTTGCTGCTTTTATTTAACAGCCTTCCTAGGAGGATCTCCTTTCCCTCCAGGAGAAGATGCCCTAATAACCTTAAGGTTAGAAACCATCCCCTCTTCCATGTCTCTTCTCAGGAACTCCTCCAGTTGCCATACCTTCTTCTCAAAAAAAACAGTGACTGGAGATGAAGTGTAATCACCCCCTATAATGGTATAAATGTGTTTCTTTCACCCTGCCCCCAAATTTCATGTTTGCTCTTAAGTAGCACCACTTCTGACTTAATTTAGCTGCTAGTTCCCTGAGATTCTCAGATGGCTTTCTCCCTAGAAATGTGTATTTTCCTTGTATGGTGCTCAGCTCATTTATATGCATATAATGACATTGAGAATTAGTAGACTATAATGACTGTGACGATCACATTAAAAATGAAAAAGACATGGCGATGACATAGTGCTACTGAGGGACAATGGTGCTCTTGAAATGCAGCAGTGTCTGCCAAGACATGGCAGCCAGAGTGCCCTAGTGAGGGGAACCCATAGGTGGTCATAAGCAACCAGCAGCCAGCATTTAGCATTGTCCTATGACAATCTGTCTGGTCACAATTGTCTCTGATCTTCTTGGGCATGTTTATGTTTATGATTGACTTGCTCCTCACAAAATACAAACAAATCCCCATCTTACTCAAACACTTGGGATTTTCTTGTTGGTCGCAGACACACAGGCAAAAAAGCCAAGGAAGATGAAGATGAGGGAAGCCTCCTGGAAGACTCTGCCATCCAGTGAAAGCCAGCCCTCAGCAGAGGGAGGGAGGGCCACCCCCACAAGGACTTGCAAAGCTGTGCAGGTGACATTTCTAGAGCCCACCACCCCTGAGACTTTCAGCTAGCCCAGGCCTCAGACTCCCCATATGTAAAAAGAGATCATTCTTGCTTCAGAATTTACTCCTTTGAGTGGCTGGGGGTGTAGGCAGCTGGTGAGTTCTGTTAAAGATATTTTTGATGCACTCTGGAGTCTCCTGCCATTTAATACGGTGAATATTTACTGAACCACCCCCCGGGGAACTTTGCTGGGCACCAGGGGTAATGCAAGAACAAAGTTCTTGCCCCAGCCATTGACAAACTTTGGGGAAAGAAGGAGTGGAGGGTAAGAAGGCAGAGAAACACAACTGGGACTTGTGCTGTGATTTGTGAACAAAGTGCCGTGAGTTCACTGAGGACAGAAAAATGGCCTTTGATTTGAGGAAGGTGGCATTGGAATCGCACCTCAAGGGATAGCTTCTCTCTTTTTTATTATGGATGCTTTCAAACCTATCAAAGAGAAAATACCATAATAGACTCCCACGGACCTCACCAAACTTCCCTCAGATCTCACAGGACCACTCTGGTTTCATGCAAAACCCCACCCACTTCCCACTACTACCCCCCGGGGGTCATTTCCATCCAAACTCCAGAAAGTAAATCATTTCATAGGAATGTACTTCAACATTTGTCTCTAAAAAGATAAAGACTCTTTTAACATAAGCACAATGCGATTATCGCATCTAAAACAATTTTCCTACTATCATCAGATATTCAATCAGTACCCAATTGTCTCATAAATATTTTTTATAGTTGCTTTGTTCAATCTAGTATGCAAACTAGTTTGATAGGGCTCCTAAATAATATTCTTCTTTCTTTTTTCCTTGCAATTTGATGTTGTTGAAAAAGCCACATCATCTGTCCTATAGGGGTTTCCCAAGTCTGGATTTTGCTAATGGCATCTCTAGAACATTTAAAGTGTTCCTCTGCTCCTTATATTTTGTGTGAGCTGACAGTTCTCTCTAGAGCTCCATCAGATTCGAATTCCAGATTTTCTGTAAGACTATTGTATGAGTGGGATTGGGCACTTCCCATTCAGAGGCTCAGAAAGCCCGATGGCCTCATTCTCTGAGGCCAGCAGATGCTAATAATCATTGCCTAGATCCAGTGAATGAATGCTCTGTTGCTTGATCTGCATGATGTGACACAGGCAGTGGCTTTGGAACTACTGTGTATGTATTTCCTGAACATGTATGTCTCATGAAATTTCCAGTGTGTGTATTATCACATCAAAAAAGATTTTTTAAAGAAACAAGCCTAGCATCTGCTAGGCTTTTGGAAGCCCCTGAGGGCTTTGTGCAAGGCAGTTACATCCATGGGATAGAGCGAAGTGCCTAACAGATTAAAGCGAGACCTTAACAGCCAAAACTCCAGTTTCTGAAAACCAGAAGCCAAGTAATCTGTGGTTCTATTGAGACACTTGCCCATGGGCCTCCTCTATGGGCTGCTCATCATGTAGAGTAGATTATGTGTGTGCCTCTTCCTACCAGCATTCATCAGAAGGCTAAACAGCCCTCGTCATGAGATGTATGAAAGAACGTCTATGCCTGTGTTTATATTAATAAAAGGGTAGTTCTTGGGTGGGCGTTTCTCATAATTAATTAAGCATGAGTGAGTCTCAGCCAGCAAAGTTCCCACATTATGACCAATTAATATGTGGCCTTAGGGAGACTCCCAGATAAGACAGAGGGAGGGTCTTGTGGAGCCAGCTGCTTAAGTCCAAATCCCACAGTCACCTCTTACAAACAAGAATACCGTAAACACATTACTTAACCTTTTCAAGACTCAGTTTCCTCCGCTGTAAAATGAGAGTAAAGATGGTACTTATCTCCTAGTGTTGCTTTGATGATTATGTCATGCAAATCAGCAAGCCTACAGTAAGAAGCCGGTTCATCAATAACCAATTATTCTGTAGTACACGGTTCCTTCAACATTTGTTTCCATAGCCACAGAATAGCTGATCTTGAAGTGGCGTCTTAAGAAGTATTAGCTGATGAGGCTCATATTGAAAAATAAGACTGGGGATATAGGTCAATGGTAAAGCATTTGCCTGGGTTCAAGTCCCATTTTAACAAAAAGTGGCTGCATTCTTAGATCTATAAGGGACTTGATTATTACACCAATGTGGGGTCAAATGGTTTTCCCACCCCCCTAAAGAGATTTTGTTTATTCAGAAAACTTTCTGAGTCTGAGCAGGAAATTAATGATGATGATCAGTAGCCTCCTTCAGCCCTTTTCCAGATCCCTGCCTATGCCCCCATGGGAACTGTAAAGTCATTAGAAGCACAGATACAATTAACATTCAAAACAGGCAGAGAGACAAGTGGTCAAACTTTGTGATCTACAAATGACCAAGAGGTTAAATTCACTGAAAGGAAAATCAAAACAGCCAAAGCAAACTTCACCTGCCTGGTCCTTTCCTTTGGTTAGTGAGGGCTTGGCTTGAAGCTCATTGAGGGAGATTGGGGCAGCAGCATGGGCTGAGGCCATCTCTAAATTTAGGACCCTCTTTCATTTAGAAATGATTTCTACATGAGGTGTCTTCCAGGACTCTCTGAACATGGCCAGGCAGTTAGTGATCCATCCAACAAATATGTTGAACATCTACAGTGTCAGACATCAGGTGAGGTTCCAAGAGCCATCATAAACAAGAACACCCAGAGCCTGGCCTTAGGGAACTTACTTTCCAATGGTAGAGACAAATAAATGAGCAAGTATAATAGACAAAAGGGAATATAATTTTAAAAGAGCCTAGTCTAATTAAAAATATCCAAATAGCAGTCCCTGAGTCACTATGTAAGGATTTCTAAGAACCGAAGGTAGGTGCCATCTCCACCTCTGCTGCCTCAGTCTAGTTTCTTACCACTTTGTACCTAGACTCTTAAAAAGTCTCTGAAATCACCGGTTCCTCTTCCTAGAAGATCGCTTTTATCATATCAGATACCTGCTCAAAAATCTTTTGGGACCTTCCACAATGACAAAGATAGGTTTATGCTCTTTAGTGTGGATCCTAAAACTTGAGTACACCTTTGCAAGTAGGTAAGGGAGGTGGAGGTGGGGAAGCAGCTCTGCCTAAGAGCCAGGGAGGCAGGGGCCTCTTTCCTGTTGTGTCCTCTCAAGGTGAGCTCTTGGCATCTTCCGAGCCCTGAGAGCCTAGTGTGACCTGGGCAGCCCAACATCAATGCCGGTTGTTCCTCCTTTGTGTCAGCCCTCACAGATCAGATGAATATCAAAATTACACAATTCCTGCATGCCAGTTACAAGCAATAATGGTGACCTCAGTTAGTGAACCATCTAAGGACTAAAATGATAGCTATTGTAACAGATCAAAAGAAAGAAATTTGGAGGGGAGGGGGTACCAGGCATTGAACCCAGGGGTGCTTAACCACTAAGCCACATCCCCAGCCCTTTTTTATATTTTATTTAAAGACAGGGTCTCGCTGAGTTGCCTGAGGTACCCCTAATTTGCTGAGGCTAGCTTTGAACTTGCAATCCTTCTGCCTCAGCCTCCAGAACTGCTGGGATTACAGGCATAGGCCGCTGGGCCTAGCTAAGGAAAGAAATTTTAACAAGAGTAGATTCAATCTGTTCTCATCTAAACAAGATGTGTAACTCCACCATTACAATAGCTTTTCCATTTTTTATGTCCATTCCCCCAAATTAACATCAGCTCTTGGAGTACTTATCATACCGCCTCCCCTCCTCCAAACTGAAGAGAGCAGACAGACGGTGGTGGCATGGCATGTGGCACTCAGGGGGCGCTTTTCCTCTGATGGTGGTCACGAAGGCTTCTCAGGGAAATAAGACCCGGGCAACGCTTTGAAAGGTGAATTAGGGTTCCCAGGGTGGTGAGATTGGAGGGGACGCGGAGAGGCTGTGCCAGGGACCAGGGAGCGGGGGTGTGCCGCAGGTGAGGGATGGATCAGAGCTTTTATGGCACTGAAGCTTGTGCCCTTTATTCTGTAATGGGGGCGGAGGCCTCTGGGCAGAGAAATGTGAGCATGACTCCAGCACAGACCAGAGAGCAAGGGGTGGGGTGCAGCCGCTGCGGCAGAGACGCGGAGGAACGTGGCCTAGGTGAGATGCGGTGAAGGTCAGCGCCTAGGTCATCCAAGCTTCCCGGAGCCTTTCCTGTTTGCCTCGACTGCCTTTTCCTCCACTCCGTGCTCCATATCTTCCGAAAAACGGACAGTGAGGAGTGGACTCCAGCGACGTGTTTGTGTTGAGATGCAGACGTGGATATTTGCAAGTCTAGTGTTTATTCGTGGAGATCTCTCCAGCACATCCCGTCTTGTCAGGAATACGCCCCCATTGGAGGACCTTCTGCATCTCCACCACGCTCCATTCGGCCTCCAGCACAGAGTCCCGTGTTGTGTCTAAACGAATAAAGCCATGTGGATTCAGATGTGCTAAGGCATACGCTTTGCCCAAAATATAGACTTTTAGGAGAAGGATCCGTATCCTGTGAACATTTTGTTCTCTGGCGGCGTGCTGTATACACACAAACCCGAGTCAAAACCACGCCACACTCAGTTCTAATGGAACAGATGCCATGGCACGAAATTGCGCGTCCGCCTGGACTGAGCCCTGATCCTCACCTTGGTCCTGATTCAATTCTGCTGCTCAGCTGTGGGTTTAGTCAATTTCTGTAAGATTCAGATGAGGCTCTGGATCCCCGCCCACCACCACCTAAGTAATGGCTTCTGTGAACCTTCAGATAAGAAACAGGTGACAGGCAAATGGCTCAGCAACATGGCTAGCAATCACAGGGCATTTCTTTCTTTCCTTTTTTAATTCAGCAAGAAGAGAATCCCAAGTATGCTACACGGGATTCATAATCACCAGAAATTTCAAGTGTGGAAAATCGAATTGAAAATAATCGACTCTTTAAGGATTTAGGAAGCATTTAGAGATCTTTCGGGGCGCTAATTATGAGACCCGTTCTCAATGTTCTGTGGGTGGATGTGACTGAGCTGAACCCCCTGCAGAGTCCTGCACCCAGAAGCTCTATGAACAGAGGAGCTTACTGAGTGCTAGACAGAATTGGTAAGGAGAGTCAATCTCACATTTATTCACTTAACTCACATTTATTGAGTAATAATGTGTTTTAGTCACCCAAATGCAAATCAAAGAAATAATGGAAAGAAACTGCCTGAGTCAAACAGACGTGGGTTGATGCTGGGTTCCCCTCTGTAACTGGGGATCAATTACTTACCCTTTTCAAGCCTCAGTTGCTTATCCGTAAAGTAGAGACCATTGAACCCCTTGTCTGGGTTGCGATGAGACTTGCACAGAGCAATCTCACAGGTGTTCATGTCAAATGGGATCTCCTCTCCCTCTCTATGGGTGCCTTAAAATCCACAAGTGAATACAAACACCAAAACGCTAGAGAATTACCTAAAAGCTGAGTATTATATTGCATTAATTTACAGCAAACTGCTCAGCATCAAACAAGGGAGTCTGCTGCTATCTAGACAGGAGCTTCTCATACCCTAGAATTTTCAGAAACTCATTCCAAGCAAGGGTTGACATAAAGTCATCTTTAGCTGAGTTTCAGTTTTGTGGCACTTAAAATAATCTGTAATATTAAAAGTAAATTAAATAATGCATATGACTAGGCATTGCAGGTGTTTAGGGAGCAATTTCACAGTTGACGACTCAAGCCTTCCCAGTAGATGAGAATTTCTGCAGCAGTAGAGGAGCAAAGTCCCAGCAGCTGGGGAGGAGATGAGGACAGAGGGAGTGGGACTGATTTGGCCAGGTAAGAATTTGGACAAGAGGATGGCTACCACAGCATGAACATGGCTACCATTCTCTGAGCTTTTATTCAGAAAGTGAACAGATACTTTTAGTTATAGAATCTGGGTCAGGAAATGTGGGTTAGCCTCCCTGTCCCTCTACAGTCCTGCAGGGTAACTTGGATCTGGAGGTTCAAGTGGCCATGTAGCTTCCCAGGATGCAGGGGTGGGGGGCTCTCACTGATCCCCCAACACTGCCATGTTCAGTCCCCTTTGCCTGCTCCCTGCTCTCTCCTATGGTGTCTTTTGGAGTCATTATTGTATGTGTTGTTTGCTTTGTAGTTAACTTAGAAGATAGAGTTTCTGATTCTCCTCAGCAAATGAACAAGGAGCTACCCCTTTGGCTGCAGGGAGGGATTCAAGCCAAGCTATCCACATGCTCTTCCTCTGTCTATGCATGGGATGGGATTTGGCAGAAACAGAACCCAGAGCCCTTCTGGGTTATCAATGGGAGACTGGGCATTGAGCTTGGTCCTCATCCAAGGGATGGAGTCAAGCTGGGCTATGTATCAGCCATTCTAAAGAAAGAGCCAGAAACCTAAAGTCTGGGGCAGAGTAGATCAGAAACCAAATGGGACTGGCCTGGAGCCAGGGGAAAACAGAGTCAAACCATGCAGGCGCAGCCAAGTTGGAAATGAGAAGGAAGCCACGTCTGCAGGAGACATCAGCCTGGGGCAGTTTGACAAATCTCACCAAATAGCTTTTGACCCAGCTGTGAGGGCTTTTGCTCTAACAGCGTCTTAAAAGCACTGACCAGCTTCTGACATGTCTGCAGGAAGCAAGTCCAGGTTAGATAGGCAGCAAGTGCCTGTGGCACAGTGTGATCTCACCTGGCCGTGGAATTCACAAAGCATTTGGCATTCAATGTACAAGTCTTGTTAAACCTGCTATTAATCCCCATTTCATACTCAGGGGTTAATAAAGGTGAGAGAGCTGCCTAAGATCACTCAGCCTTTATGTTTTGACGTCTGGGTCTGGGCCCTACTCCTTCCTCTGTATTCTGTACTGAATATATGGTTGTGGCTGTATTTACACTGTATCCTATTCAATCCAGCTATGTGGACAGCAGGAACCACTCATGACTCTTTGTTCCCAGGTTGAATGACAGTCTTTCTGAGTGATGGTCAAATTAACCATTACTCATTTCTAATCTCACCCAGACCTGGAAGCTCACAGTGGCCCTGAGGACAGGGTACAGCCCATTCAGGCCACTCACCATCCTGCTGAGCTGTGGCTGCAGGTAGTGACCCTCATCTTTCCTCCCCACATAGCCAGTCTCCACTCTCTTTACCTCACATGTCTGTGCTTTGGCATGACTATTCATTTCCTGCTTAGTATCACCTGGCCCTTGGAGAAATCAGGGCATAAGTTTTAACAGCTCCTATTGTTGGATAATTACCTGTATGAAATCTCAGCAAATATAGGTAGCAATCAAGCTGCAATTACTTAATATAAAGCAGCCAGTCCCATTAAATTCAAATGTTGCAACGGACATGGATGGTTGGCTGAAGATCAGTGCCATTTATAAGTACATCCTTCTTGGGATTGTCCTGGGCTTGAAAATATTTTTCATTAACTAGCTGAGATTTAACAGAAATTAATTGTTTGCTATGCATCATCAAGTTCATCCCCCAGAAATAAGACCCAGAATTGCCTTGGAACAGCTGTGTGCATGGAGATGCTTTCTGGGTAGTTCTCTGAGACACGCCATCTCCCTTCACACCGCTCCCTGATTCTCACCTCACTTCGGTACCCCCGCTACCTAACATCTTAATGAGGCTTCTTCTAATTGTCCTGTAACTTCACAATCTGCTGCTTAATTTCTGTCTTTAGACTTGGCTCATATTCCGAAGTAGTTTATTATTTGCTAATGCCACACCGGGCATGGTACTAACACAGCAAGGGAAGTGGAATTTGGGGACACGGGGAGGAGTGAAGCACTGGTAGAGCTCTGAATGAAGCTGTTCATCCCGCAGTGTCAGGACCTTCATTTATGAAACAGGAATGAAAGCATGTGCCATCACCCTGCCCCATCTGTGATAGTCAGGATTCCTTTATGGGACAAAAGGGACAGAAATCCACTCAAAAAATAATTGAAATGAATAAATGGCATTTATTGCTTCACATCAGTGAATCCAAGGGAATTCAGGCATGACAGGATGCAAAGATTCAAGTGTCATCAGGGCTGTTCCCTCCCCACGTGTCTGTATTCGTTTCCTGGGCTGCTCCAACAAAGTACCACAAATCTGGTGGCTTAAAACAATAGAAATTTCGCATAACAAGGGGAACGTTCTTAACACCACTGTACACTTAAAAATAGTTAAAGTGGTAAATTTGGTTTGTATCTATTTTACCATAATTTTAAGAAACAAAGCAACAACAAGCCCAGACGTTCATTCTCTCATAGTTCTGGAAGCTAGACATCTCTAATCAATGTGTCAGGAGAGCCATACTCTCTCTGCAGGCTCAGGAAGGACCTTTCCTTGCTTCTGCCCAGATCCTGGTGGTTACCAGCATTCTCTGAAACTCCCTGGCTTATGGAGGCTCTCTCCAGCCTCTGCTTCTGTCTTACATGGCATTCTCCCTCAGTGTGTGTCTCTGCCCCCTTCATTGGACCAGGACCTACACTAGTCCAGTATGACCTCATCTTAACTAATTGCATCTGCAGCAAGCAATTCTACATCCAAATGAACTTGCACTCACATTCCAGGCAGACGTGAAGTTTTTTCAATGCAATACACTCTCTTACCTCCATTTGCTTATTTGGCTTTATTTGCACTCAGGCTTTCTCTAAGTGGCAGTAATGTAACTTCAGGAAACCCTGTCAATCCTTCCCCTCTCAAAAAGGTATGCATTCCTCTCCCCTCTGGCATCCATAAGTGGATTTTTGATTTGGCTCTGCTTGGATCAGGAGCTCACCCCTGCACCAATCCCCATCTGAGATGCTAGAGTCAACACACTCTGAGGCAGAGAAAGCAGGGCAAGCAGACTGATAGTCTTTCCAGAATTTATGGAACCACAGGACAGACTTGGAGGGCAGATGTCCCTAAAATATTTTTCTAACTCTATGTATATATTCTACATTTCTGTTACTAGAGAAAACAAAACCTCATTTTAAAGTATTTTTTCTACCTACAGATCATTCAACCATGATGGTTGATCATCCAACCATGAGGGTTTTGATTTAGAATGCATTAAATTAGGAGTTCCTGGAAGGCTAGAAATGGGAGATACATAGATAGAAGATAGATTGAGTCAGTGCTATAGGTATGGATATGGTTTATTCTCAGAGAGTTTGTATATTAGAAGTCTGGCAAAGTGGTGGTATAGAAACTTTCAGAGGAGAGGGCTAGTGGGAGATGCACAGGTCATTGAGAGTGTGCCCTCTGAGGAAACTATAGGACCCTACCTTCTCAAGATTTCTGTTTCAAGATGTGATCTCTCTCTCCCACCATTGTGATGCATCATTAAGTTTTCACCAGAAGCCACACTAATGGAACTTCCTTACCTGATCTTGGAATTTAAACCTCCAGAACCATGAACTGAATAAACTTTTCTTTATAAAGTAGCCTGCCTTGGGTATTTTGCTATAGTACCCCCAAAATGACTAATACATATATATGGAAGGGAGTGGATTTAACCAGAATTTATAGCAAGACTATAATTTATGAAAACCCCAACTCTCTTTCATTTATGAATTTAAGCCAGAAATGTAAGGGGACCCCTAGAGGACACCAAAAGGTGACATATGGCATCAGGTATGCTAAGAACTATGGAGTATTTTGAGCATGAGTAATTTATTAAAGCAAGACCTAAAGTAGATTTCAAACCAACTCCCTCCACCTCTACCATGTGTGATTCCATTTTCTAACTCTTCTACTTTCATTAAGGTGTCACGGCAGATTCATCAGTGGAAGTGCCACTTTCAAACCTGGACTTTCTAGAAGAAACCTGAGGTTGCATGGATTTTTTGAATTAACCAACATCCTCCTTCCTTCTTATTTCTAATGTACAATAAGGGAAATGATTATTATAACCTCTTTACCTGAAGTGCAAGATCTAAGATATACCAAAGAGATTCTATCATCCAGGGTGGGGAATATAGAGTAGATTTTATCCCTTGCAGGGCATGACCTTTGGAGCAGAGGCTAGCAATGTTCTCTGGCAGCTTGCTTTTCTAAATACTTGCTTATGCTTCAGTCTCAGTGAGGAGATTTATTTGGACAGGCCTGCAGGCTGTCATTTTATTAATTTGCTTAGTCAGCAAATGGGGACTACTGGCCCACCAGTTACATCAGGCAGAACTTGAGCATCCTCTGTGGGGCCCCCTTTGCATGGCCCTGCTTATGCATCAGTTAACAACCTGCTCTTCCAGATCCCTGACGGCATGAATGATGGTTTGGACTTAAACACCACAGACACTTAGAGACACTGCTCCCTGCCCCGGCTTCACCTCATGTAATAAGAAAGAGGAGTATGAAATAGTCTAGTCTCTTCTTGCCTCATCTGAGCTGGCAGTGCTTTTGACAGGTCCCAAACTAATTTAGTTGCAAGATCCTCAGCAGTAACCAAGCACCCAGCAGATGGATTTCATTTGCCAGTCCTCATCCCAGATGGTGTCAAACAGCAGCACCTGGGATACCTGGGAGAGACCCTAGATCAGAAACACAATTCTGAAAGCAAGAGAAGAACAGAAAGCTAAGGGATTAGGGAAGAAAAAAAACCATAACTCATGAAGATAATGAATATGGCCAAGGGAGGGTAGGAGGAATGAACTATTGCTAGCGATACAGAACACAGAGTGACGGACTCCTCCCGGTGTGCCTGGGACTTGCCCATTTGTGAAGGTGAAAGTCTCATCTCCTGGGAACTCCTCTCAGTCCTGGGCAAACCAGGACCCTTGGCCACATAGGTAGACATAACATGGGCTTAAATTATGCAGGGTGGGTGAGGAAGACCCTGAAAAGCACACTGACATCACTCTGATGCCAGAATGTTTACAATTTGAAAACTATGACCCTGGACTCGGTGGCCCTGGTACCAGGAAGCAGATCCCACAGTACACACAGATACAGCCCAGACTGCTCAGCTGGCGAAGGGTATCCCTGGTGGTGTCACACCGCACTTCTCTACCATCACATTAAAAGGCCGCGGACATTGTGTTCTCAACACATAAAGCTCTCAGCAGCTCCAGAGGTGGCCCAATTTCTATTGCTGACTGGCTAGACTGGTGTTTTCTATGGCACATCTACCTAGATTTCATTCTTCGATGGTATAAAGGTCTGGTGAACAAAGGGGTACCCCGGGGTGAGTGAGGCCCTGAGGCTAAAGCTAAAAGTGAGTCACAACCATAGGAGGCAGAATCAGAACCCTACCCCACCCCACCCCTACTCGACACAGGCATGCCTGCCTGCAAGGGAGAATGTGGCCTTCATGGTCACTGGGCCACAGGCAACCACTGTCCCAGGAGGTGACCCTGTGCGTCCCATGGCACGGGTAGGGCATTAGCATCTTCTCCTCCATCACTCCAGCCTGAGCCTCAGACTGCTCTGCTGGTGGAGTTGGCATTGGCCTCGCCAGCGTGGTTATCTCCCACCACTACCAGGCCTGCCAACCCCTTTGCTGCCTCGGGGCAAAGCTCCAGGGCCTGGTCAGCTCCTCCCTGCCTTGGCTTTGGCTTTCTGGCTCGGTGGTGACAGCCCACCTTGGCCCCAGCAGGGCTCCACCCAGATTAAACAAAGGTGTCTATTTTGCCCAAAAAGAACCTCTCCGGCTGCTTGCTGCCCACTTGCCAAGGTGAAATAGACCAAATTATCCAGGTGCTCTTTTACAAGCACAAGGTAACTCAGGTCCTAGTTTTTCTACAATGCCCATTTCTCAATGCCACCTGGATTCACACATTCATCCACTTATTTTTTTTAAATACTTATTGAGGGATCAGTACATGTCGGGATCTTATATAGAGAGCAAGACAGGTAAGATCTTTGCTCACAGTGCAATGTCCTGAAGAGGGAAAGATAATACACAGAAAGTAAATAAATGATCAAAAACATTTCAGAAAATAATAGCACTAGAAAGACAACGAAAAGGGGGATGCCATCTTCCTGGGGAGCTTCACCTTCGTAGACCTTCCCGCCCAAGGACTGTCATCTACCAACTGCTCCAAGAGTGTTGCGCTGCCTCCTGCTGGCCAAGAGCAGCAGAACATCCTGTGCTCTGTTGAGGTTGCTTCTGTTTGTCTGCAAGTCACTGTTTCTGTTTTCCCTCTGGGCTCTTCTCTTCTTGCCTTTTGTGTAACCCAGTCAGTACTTCAAGGACACAGGGAGCTTTGGGAACTGAACCTCCCTTTTTAAAGCTCCTGGGCTTTGGTATCAGCCAGACTGAGTTCCCTTCCTTTGCCTCTATCTGCCTTGCTAATTGGTACTGGTCCTTCAACACAGCTTAAGCATCTCCCCCGGAAAGTCTTCCCTGTGCCCTGCAATATGTATCCCAGCAGGGGGAAGCTCTAAATGCCATGTGGGCGTGGTTGTCTCATCTGTTTGTGCAGCATCTGAGGCATAGATGGGGCTCAGCAGACATTCACTAAATGCACACATGAATAAATGAATGAGCCTGCAGCTCAGCAGGCCAGCCTGGATCTGATAAGCCTGGTCCCCCAGCTCACTGCATAACCCAGAAGTCTACAATGAAAGGCAAAGTAAACTTGTTTTCCCACAATTGTATCACGCATGAACACAAAGTTGGAAAAGTGTCTCTCTGGTGGCTCAGATTGGCTTTCCCAGAGGCCAGAAGCAAAACTATTTTCCTCAAAGCCACATAAACAGCCCCCCCCCCCCCCGTGGACTTCCTTGAAACATCTATTGATCTTTTAGGAAAGTATAATTTAACAAAAGTGCTGCTTCTAGCTTCTTGTCTCGTTCCCTGAATTCACTCCCAGTATTTCCAGCTGCAATGTGAAATTCAGCAGTGTGTCAGCCAATGATGAGGGGGACTCCCTGGCTCACCTGCTGGCTTGCTGCAGGACAGCTGTTTTCACAGCTACCTCTGGACAACATGTTATCTCTGACACGTTGGACTGTAAAGTCCCCTGGCTGTAATGGACTGGAGGAATCAATGGAGGTTAGCCCCAACGAGCCCTGACTCAAGGCCAAAGTCTTTGGCATCTCCTGTGGGCTCTGCCTGCGGAGCCCAGGAGGGGAGTTCAGTGTCGTTTGAGTAATGAAAGGAAGGTCAGAGAGCCAGCGCTGTGGTTAAGTGCTCTTTGTTGTGGGTAGGAAGAGATCACCATCAAACTCTGGAATTGAAGGGTGGACCACAGTACCGTTCCCCAAGCCTCTCCCTCCTTTATCTTGGCCTGGGAACTCCAAGCGAAGGTCATCATTAAGGTTCCAGTTTGCTGAAATGTAACCTCTCTGCCCTCTGCATGGTGAGGGAAATTGATGTCTTGCTTAACCCCCATTCTAGCTAGCAGGGAGGTGGCTCTAATGTAACAACACGAGCAGTCAATTTGGGGGACCGGCTGGGGCAAGTCAATGACTGTAAGAGTCTCCATTCTCAGAGGAGCCCATGGCGTGCTGTGTGTGGCAGGAAGGTGTGTGTGTGAACATGCTTTGTAAACCGTAGGACACGGCAGTAACATGAGAAATTATTATGATGGGCCTCCCGTAAATCACTAATTTTTGAAGAGAACTATGCAGAATACCATTGAATACCCCCTTAATGTCTCATAAAGCATTTCTGAACCTCCAGTGCTCCAGGAGTATAATTTTGAACTTTGTCTGCTATGACCACAGGCTGAGTTCTTAAAACTCCTACACAAGGAGTCTCAGGTATTAAGGGGAGCTGAACAGCTTGCAGATGTAATGGCAGATCTCACCACCAGATGGCACAATTGATGACATTTCTTTGTCTTGATGGAAAGGGACCTGATATTGGGGGGCCCAAGCCAAGAGGAGGAGTGTAGTCCACATGTTTAATTATTTAAAAGTTAAATCAATCTAATACACAGAGTCAATAAAATGTTTCCTTGAAAAACACATCTTCCTAATGAAAAGACTGGTGCAGATCTGAGACTCCTCAGAGCCAAAGGCAGAAGAGAGGGAAGGTCAGGTCAACCTCCCTCCTTCAGCTGCTCTCTCGGTGAGGACCTCCACATCTCTGTGCCCTCAGCCTTGGATCACCCTCAGGAGCCAGGCCACAGGAGAGGCCCTGCATGCTCGGGAAGCTCAGAATTGTTTGCACGTAGACTTGTGAAGCTCTGGGGACCCACAGTGTGTTGTAGAACCAGGGTCAGCTGGTTTTTCTATAAAGGGCCAGATATTAACTATTTAGGGAGTTGTAGGCAATATAGTCTCTGTCACACTATTCAGCTTTGCCACTGAATCATTAAAGCGGCCATAGACAGTACCATAAATGAATGTGGCTGAATTCACATTCATTTATGGTATTGACTACGTACAAAAACTGGTACAAGTTGGGGCTGGGTTTGTGACTCAGCCAGTAGGATGCTTGCCTAGCACATGCATGAGAGGCACTGGGTTCGAGCCTCAGTACCATATAAAAATAAATAAATAAAATAAAGATATTGTGTCCAACTATAAAAAATTTTTTTAAAAAAAAACTGGTACAAGTTGGATTTGGTCTGCGAACCATGGTTTGCAGACACTTGGTCTAGAAGCTGGGGAGCTAGAGTTGCAGATAAAATACAGGGCACCGAGTTAAACTTGAATTCCAGATAAGCTAAATAATTTTTTGTGTGTAAGTATATCCCAAATATTGCATGGAGCATACTTATACCAAAAAAATAAAATAAAATAAAAAGAAAGAAAAAAGAACTGTATATCTGACATTCCAATTTAGCTGTGCATCATGCATTTTTATTTGCTAAGTCTGTCCACCCTGGCTGGGGTGGGAGCTCTGGGCAGAAACGTCCCATTAGCCCTGTGGACTCCTCGCCCCAGTGGGAGGGCCACGGCCAGAGGAAGGCCAGAGCAGGACCTCCAAAGCACAGGCCCTGGGTCAAGGCCATGCTTTCCCAAGTCTGAGGGCAGTACTGGTTTTTAAATGACAATTTTTATTCTTTCAAAGAATACGTAATTTTTTCAGAGTTCTTTTTTGCCATTTAAATAGCTGGTTTTGTGTAGCTTGGGCATTATTTATTCAACAAATATTTACTTATCAAGTTCCTGTTATGTGCTAGCTAGTGGGGAAGACTGAAAAGTGCCCACACAAAAGGAAAAGAAACAGCCGTCCTCCCCACCTCTCTGGAGCTTATGCAGTGGAGGCAGATATCGTGTCAATCCACATATTCACATGTAAATAATAACTACAAATCAGAAGAGTATGGAGATGAGTCAGACAGACTGAGAGGGAAGGAAAGGTGCGGCCAATGCCTGGGGTTTATCCTGAGATATGAGAGTCTCACAGTTGATGAGTGAAGTCTGGGAGGAGAGGACACCAGGCTGAGGGAACTTGCTGGGTGCAGACCCTGAGGTGGGACCTGAGAGAGGCCATGGGTGAGCAGAAAGGAGGCAGGAGCCAGAGCGGGCAGGCATGGCCAGTCCTGCTCCTGCTAGCAGCCTGACCAATCACTGGAAGAGTCTGAAGCTTCCCAGCACACAGAAATGATAAATATTTGAGGAGATAGAAATGCTAATCACCCTGATTGAATCATTACACATTGCATACATGTATTAAACGATCATACTGTAACCCATAAATATGTATAAATAGTTTGTGTCAATTTTTTTAAAAAATTAAATGCAGCAGGAAGCCCTGATAGGGTTTTAAACAGAGAATATGATACAGTTCTCATTTTTAAAGCTTACAGTTGCTGATTCCTCCCACAGAGAATGTGGCAAAAAGGAAGAGCAAGGGAGGGGAGTCTCAGGAGCCACGGCAGTTTAGCAAATGAGGACAGAGAGAGGGTGCAGCCTTGAGAAGCCACACGGGTGCTGGATGGGAAAGGCAGGGGTGAGAGAGAGGGAGTTTCAAGACTGGCTCCAGGATTCCTGGCTTTGCAGAGATGAGAAAATGTAGAGAAGACACAGGACTGGGGAGAAAATGGACATTCCCTTTGCTGACAGCTTCAGTTTGGATCTTGTGTCAGTCAGCTCCTCACCACTGTGAACAAAACACCAGACAAGAACAACTTAGAGGAGGACGAGTTTATTGGGGCTTTTGATGTCGGAGGTTCAGTCCCTGGTGGGCTGACTTCATTGCTCTGGGCCCGTGGTGAAGCAGACATCATGGCAGAAGGGAATGGCAGAGGAGAACAGCGCAGCTCATGACAGGAAGGAGAGAGAGCAAGCGAGGTGCCAGGGACAAAATACACACCCCAAAGGCATACCCACAGCGACATACTTCTTTCAGCTACACCCCACCTTCCTATAGTTATCATCTAGTTCCAGGAGTACTTTCAAATTATTAATCCATCAAATGGATTGATCTACTGATTAGGTTACAGTTCTAGTAATCTAATCAGGAGCTTTCTTGGGGGACACTTCATATCCAAACCATAATACATCTCAAATGTCCTCCAAAGGTCCATGTGTCAGTTTGGTCCCCATGGGAGGTGATGGCATAATGTCAATTGCCTAAATTCCTCCCTCAGAGTTGTTCTGTGGGAGGAATTTAGGCAATTGAGATTATGTCCTCTAAGAGAATTATGGGACCTCAGCCCTTCCTCTTCCTCTCTCTTTGCTTCCCAACCTCTATCATGTGAGTAGTTTCCTCCACCGTGCTCTCCCACCATGATGTTCTGCCTCACCACAAGCCAATGTGGCTGACTGACCATGGACTGAATCCTCCCAAACCATGAATCAGACTGTACCTTTTCTCTTTGTAAGTTTATTAGCTCAGGTATTTTGTGACTGTAACAGAAAGTTGACTAAGACAATTGCCAAGTAGACAGATCGAGTAGGTAGATATACTTGTCTCTATCTCTGAAGAGAGGTCAGGACGAGGAAGGGAGGATGTGGGTGGGATGGGCTCTGGAAGGCATTCATAACCAGGAGAATAGCTAGGACCTTCTTGGTCAAATGAGAAAGTAGTCTAGGACAGATCTCAAAAGCATTTCAATGTTTAGAAATAGCAAAAGAGAAAAACAAGGAAGGGTAGTGCCCAAAGAAGGGACTATTTACAGTGTTCCATTTCCAATGATTTCTTAATGTGTCCTGTTTTCTTAAGAACTCGAGGCCCCACCTCACCATGGCCTCCCTTACTCCTTATATTTGCTGTGTGTGTGATGATAGAAAGATGAAGCAGAAGAGGGAAGGAGAAAACACCTATCAACAGCTCTATACAATCATTCCCACTAGAATTCACACACTCACTATTGAAGGAGTGAGTAACAAGATGAATGGTTAGCTTTTGAACGAGTAAGTGGAGGTCTTCGTTCTCCTCTCTTACTGACAAAGAAATAGATTTTGAATCTTCCAAAATTTTCTTTGACAAAATGGCAGCCAGTAAAGGAAGAGGATCCTTGAACAAATCTAACCTGCAGTAGCATTTCCCAACCTAGAGTGGTTGCCTGCCCCGTGGTCCTTAGTCAAGCACACCAGGGTTGGAACCTGGGGGAGTCATCCCTGTGTTAGGCTTGCCAGGATGAAGGGCATGACGTGTCATTCTGACTACCTCACAGCAAATAATGGGGCTCTCGTAATTCACACTAAGTGACATTTCTTAGTTCCTAGTAAATAACCTTGTGTTTTGACCTGTAAGAATGTGAAATGCTAACAAAGCCATGAGGAAATTAAAACACTTTGATGTAGTTTGGAGGCTGTCTAAGCAAATCCTGTCCAGGTGACAAAAGGTTGGCTAGACTCTGGGAAGAAAACAAAGGAAGAAAAAGTTCACAGAGGAGATAGCTGTGCGGTGAAATGCCAAAGTGCAAGAGTTTATCTAGACCAAAGAGATGGCTTTTACATAAAGGATTCCAAGCCACGGGTTGCTAACACCTAGTAGCATAGATAAGGTAGAAACAGATGATTAAAGAAGACCCAGGCTCTGATTGCTATATTGGAACAAAATCTGATGTACAATAGCACTTTACCTTTATATACAGTTTAAGCATTCTGAATTCAAAATCTGAAATGTTCCAGATTCCAAAACTTTGTGAGCACCAACTCATTGCCAGAAGTGGAAAATTCCACATCTGACCTCATGTGATGGGCCATGGTCCAAACACAGGCACAGTAAAAATACGGCATAGAATTACCCTCAGGCTACCTGTAGCAGGTCTATTACGGAACATAAACTAATTTTGTTTTTATAATTTTGTTTTTGTTTTCATCCCCAAGATATCTCATTATTTATATCCAAATAATCCAAAATCAGAAAAAATAGAAAATCTGAAACACTTCTAGTTCCAAGCATTTTAGAGAAGTGATACTATGTGTAGCACTTTAAACTTTTCAAAATCTTTCTGTATGTATACCACCTTGTTTTATTTTTCCAGAAACCTGGCAAAGAAGGCATGGCAGAAGTTAAGCCTTCCATTTGGTAGATGAGCAGAGGGAGAAGGGAAATAAAACAAGCTGCCTAAGGTCACACCGTGACCTAGTCAGGGAGTGGTCTAAATCCTGGTCTCCTGACTACCAGTACTTTGTTCTACCACAATATCTTTAGAACAGTATCAGATCACAAATGGAGATCAAGACAAGACCTCAGGGAACCCACAAAGAATTTTCTGCCCAGCTGTTAGCAGCCTCCTGTGGCTGGTACATGTCTGTGTCCTGTAACACCAGGAGTCTATATAAATAGAAGCTATCAGTTAAGACACTCCAATAGAATTCTAAAGTAGGTGTCATATGAAAAGCTTGTGTTTTACAAAACTCTTACTGCTCTTACTGTTGCGAGGCATGAAATTAGGCAGCATCACTATCAATTCGTTGCTACATACTGTTGCTGTCCATTCCTGAGAGAGGCAAGCTCAGCCCGGCGGCTCCACGGTGTGGCTCCTTGATGGGGTCTGTGGAGTTGGACAGAGTCAATAATCTCATCTGCCTCAGATCATTTGATCTCCTCTCCTAGTTCCTCTTATGGAAAACTGCAGAAGAACTAACCATTGGACTTCCAAAAATTAAACCAACTCCCCTGCCAGGCCAAGCCTTGGTGTGGATAGGATGGTAAAGTGAGGAGATGCCAAGACCCAGATAAGAATTCTGGCCAACAAAGGGACCTAAGGACTAGATTTCAAAATCTTCAAGGATAAGGATCCTGTGGGGTTCACTCCTTTTTGTATCCTAATGCAATGCACATAGTCATGTAAGTAACAGCGTAGGCTTGCTCACTTGAATTGCCCTAAACAGATATATGAAGGACAGGGTAGAGAATATAATTGCTCAAAAGCTACCACTTCTCTTACAAATCCATAAGAAAAAGATGAAAGACACATAGAAAGACAAAAGCCTAAACAATTCTTCCCCAAACAGAATATCCAAATGGCCACTAAGCATGGGGACTAGATGTTCAACATCAGTAGCATCAGAGAAATGCTAATTAAAACCACCTGACATACCACCCACTCTCCTGGAACGGGGACTGATCTCTGAGGGTCTGTGGAGCCACCAGCACTCTGTAAACTGATACAATGCTATTTCACAGCATCTGCCTTAGCTGAACATATACATAACCCGTGACCCAACAGTGCTACTCCTACCTATACACCCACTGTGTTAGTCAATTTAGCATTGCTGTGACCACAATACCTGATAACAACTTGGAGGAAGGAAATTTATTTTGGCTCACAGTTGCAGAGGTTTAGTCCATGGTCAGCCAAGTCTATTGCTCTGAGCCCAAGGTGAAGGAGAATATCATGGTGGAAGGGCATGGCAGAGGACAGCTGCTGACCTCAGGGCAACAGGAAAGCAAGGGGAAGGGGCCACGGGGAAGATGAATCCTTCCTGGGAAGCCCCCAGTGACCCACCTCCTCCAGCCATGCCCCAGCCAACTACAGTTACCACCCAGTTAGTCCATTAACTGGATGAATCAGTTAGACTGATTCAGTTACAGCTCTCAAAATCTGATCATTTCACCTCCTGCATTAACACAGGACTTTTGGGGGGGACATTTTATATCCAAACCCTAACTCCACTATAAATGCATACATGTGTTCACTAACAGACATGAACTATATTGCTGGTAACAGCATGTATCCTAATAGCCTAAACTAGAAATTGTCCAAATACCCATCAATGGTAGAATAGATAGATAAAAAATGGTATATTTATATGATTGAATATTTTACCACAAGGAAAATGAACAAACTATAACTACATGGGTGACTCTCACCAATATAATGCTGAACAAAAGAGTACATGCTCTGATTACATAAGTGTGTTCTGTTTATGAACATCCTTTGAGTTCTATACTTGTGACTTGTGTATCTGAATGTATTTTATACTTCCATAAACATCTTTTTTAAGGGGGAAAAAAGCACTTTATCAACATCCCCAATTCTGCTGCCTCTACTGCTGCTGTTGTTACCCAACAAGATCTAGCTCAGGAAAAAGAGAAAAGAAAGAAAATTTCCCCTTCCTTCCATCACCTTCTATGGCACACCATGTCTTGGCAGAGTCTTCTCTTTCCCTTCTCCTTTATTTGCTTTTTGACTTAGATCTTTGCTCTTGTGGATGGTTTGATTGAAGGGAAGCTTTGCAACAGACCTGGCGTTGGAAACCTGAGTCTGTGAAGGAAGCCTAGGTCAAACTGCATTCTTTGGTGGTGGACTGGATCGTAGGAGCAAGAGACAGGATTAAATTCTGGAGATCTTGCATGCTGGCGGGGCACTTATTCTTGCCAGCATCCAGCAGGAGCAAATTTACATTGTAGACAGACATCAGAGCAGCAGCTGTGTGGAGGATGAAGTTAGAGAGGCAGGGCAATTGGTTAGAAGCCCATTTTAATGGTTCAAACAAAAAAGGACAGATGCCTTGAAAACAGGGACTCACCATCTCTTCCTCTTCTCTCCACCTTATCTAGAAATAGGTGATAACATAGTGGCAGATGCCGATGTCAGAAAAGATGTCAGGAAGACGAAGATGGAGGCAAGTGACCAGGATGGCTGGAAGGATGTAACCAAGGGGAAGAGAGGAATTAGGTATCAGTAATTAATCATGGCTAAGTAAATCTGATATTTACCATGGCAAGGACCCCATCAAGTACCCATTAAGAGTTTGGAGGTGTTTAGTTTCCTCTGTAATTATTAAAGCCAGCTTTGATCATTTAAAAGGCACATTTTGTTTTTCCAGAGGAGTTTGCTTTATTCCTTAAGCAAACATTGATTTATTTCCTCTTTTCTGGTCAAAAATTCCTTGAGTATAACTGCTCTGGCTGAAACAACTCATTTTGTGCTTCAAAGTCTCAGTTGCCTGCTTATAGGAAGGGAATATTTTAGTCTCTTGTAGCTGCAAAGACCAGCTAACAGAAGGTAAAGAAAAGAGTGCTACCCGCACCCCTGGGTTTGGAGCCATAGAAAACCACAGCTCCAACTTTATAGAGGCAGGAGCAGGGGCATCATGCTCAGAAAAACTACCCTCTCCTACAGCTTTCGGACGTCCATTTTTGGATGACCCAAGTCAATAAATCCCATCAAGGTCAAAACCCAGGGACCTTGACAATGTGGCAGAATCAAATAGCCTTTATATGCAATTGCTGAACACAGGGAGTATGAGAGACTGGGAGTCTGAGGCCATGAGTCCCAGATCTGGGAAACTCCTCAGACAAATGAGAAAAGGAAGGAAGACTTGGGGGAGAGGCTCCCTGAGCTGATCTTGAGGGATTGCAGCCAACAACTCGACTTCCTCCAAGCAGGTCTCCAGGACCCTAGCAGAGGGCTCATGTTGGCAGCTTGGATAACCACCAGATGGGCAGTCTGGAGGTCAGGTAAATCCCTATATGGAAGGTGATAAAATTACCAGAGAGCCCCAGTCCTCCACTGAAATGGGGACAACTTCTCAATCATATATTGCTCTTTATGTATGTTGAAGATACCCTGTTCTTCTGGCTTCTGGCTTTTGTATCTATTTGGCAGCAAATAGATAGTAAAGGCTTGTGTAAATACAATTAGAGGAAAGCTCCTGCTACTCATGTGAACATACTCAGCCTGAAGTGTGGAAAGCAGAGAGCAAGAGACCTGACCGTCTCTCCTGGAGATTCTGCTGGGTAGAGCAACCGTGATCCAAGAGAATCTCATCACTGAAAGGATTCATCTGCACACACCATTCAGCACCTCAGCCGCTGATCCTTCCCTGTGGACAGAGCTCCTACTGTGCGCCAGGCACTGTAATGGGCTTCAAGGCACAAAAATGATATAGACCCTCTTGTGCAAGACAGACAGACAGACACATTAGAATTAAGTTCTCCCACAATGGGATAAGAGCAATGATGGATATATATTATATTTACTCCAGAAATACAAATGGAGGCTGATTGGTTCTAATGGGAGGAACGAGGCTGGGCAGGCTAGCATGAAGAACCTCTCATGGACCCTGTTGAATGAATAAATTGGTTTATTTTCAATTAAGAAGTAGTATTTGAGGGTTGGAGTTGTAGCTCAATGGTAGGCACTTGCCTTGCATGTGTGAGGCACTGGGTTTGATTCTCAGCACTACATATAAATAAAGAAATTAAATAAAGGTCCATTAACAACTAAAAGAAGGAGGAGGAGAAGATGCATTTGACATGAAGTACTGGAAAACTCCTTGACCTGCAGGAGTTTGGGGTCTGTGAAGGAAGCTTGGGTCACACCTGCTTGGGGGGTAGTGGTGGAACAAAACCTGTACAAAAGGACAAGTTAAAGTTCCAGAGAGTGCTGCCTATGTTGGATGTGAGCATGCCCAGGAGCCCACTGCTTTGAGTCTAGTCACATTCAGAGTCACAGGATGACTATGGTGCATCTTCCCAGTATGTTAATTTTGCTTAAGTCATTGGGTAAAATAATCTATATAGAAAGTAATTAAGGGCATTTCTAAAATTAAAATAACCATATGCAATGCAAGGCAAAACTGGCACGAATTTTAGGATAAAGGATTAGCCCTGTACATATATGGCCCTCCCTTCTGCTGCCAGGGTCTTGGTCTGTCTCACATGTCATCCAGGATACTCTGAAGGAAGGAGGAGAAGCCTGGCTTACAGGTAAAGTAGGGGTCAGGGTGTCTTGTGAGGGAACATAGTGATGAGCTTTACAGACCACGTTAGTGCACTGGGCCTGAGCTTTGTGGATGGTCGAGGGCTCCTTCTGGCCCTCCTGACAGGTGATATCCTGTTTAAGCTGCTCCAAGACCCTCACTGCAGAGCCTTGTTGTCTGGACAATGTCACTAAAGCACAGGGCCAGCCTAGTCATCCCCCTGCGTGAGACTTTCAGTGGCTCCTCCCAACTGCTGAATAAAGTCAAAACTGTATGCAAACTCGGGCTGCAGTGTGGAGATGGACAGCCAGGCAACAAGGCTGGGGTGAGGGGACAGGCGATGACCTGGGAGCTCTCAGAGGCTGTGCCAAGAAGCACAGCGGGGGTGGAGAGAAGCAGATGGCATTTAAGGTCCTCCCGTTCTCTAACTTGCCACTGCAACCTCCATCTCGCACACGCTTTCCTACATTTCAATCAGGCTGAATGATTCACCACTCATGCATCCCTGTAAATACATGTTTTGCTCATTCTCTTCTTTCCACCTGGAATGTCCTCCCCTGACCCCATCTCCTGATGCTCAACATCCTCCGTCCTTCGGATCCAGCTCGTGCAATCCTGGCGGCCTTGTACTGAGTGTCCACTGTGCACCAGGCTCAGGCTCTGTGCCCTGAATTCTCTCTGCTCTCTTCCCTGTAAGGGGAGGAACAGTATCTCCATTTTGCAGAGGAAGGAACCGAGCATCAGAGGTGTTAGGTAACCACCTCAAGGCCACTTAGTTTGCCAGTGACAGAACCAGAATTTGAGTCCTGGTTTCTCTGAAGTTAAAACCTTTAGTCTTCCTACAGCTCAGTACCACTTGCTCCTTCAGCTGATTTTCTCTCATAACCAAGCCTATGTGTGAGTTGTATTCCTCCCCTGTTTGGCTCTGTATACTGGCGCCTCTCTGAATACATAGTACTGGCATTGTGAGGTGTAATGAGGGAAATGTGGGCGGATGGAGACTGCCCCCTGGACAGCAACGCTGATCTCATGCTCTGATAGCTGGATAGTCAAGTCACTTCACAAATCCAAGTCCCCCAGTGCACAAGACTCTGAGGAAAATGAATGGAATACAGCAACCATGAAGCTTGGCAAATAAGTAGATGCTCAATAAGTAGGTGCTCAATCCCTTCCATAGGACAGTTGCTCACTATGTTTTCAAGACTGGAGAAACAAACCTCTGTGACATCATTTGATCACTGTATCTATATGAAGTTTTGAAACACTGGCCGTCTTGTGTTTGGGTTCAGTCTCCACACACACACACACACACAGCTCTCAGATGTGCCACATCGTGTATTTTCAAGTTAATGAAATCTAATTTTTACTGGAGCATCTCAAGATAATAGCTTTCTCTTTGAGGGGACCCTGAGCTGGGAAGGGTAACAGATGTCACATGAGCCATGTGATCGTGTGTTTCAGGAGCCTCTGCTGCCCATCCTGGAGCCCAGGCTCTGGACTGATCAGACACAGCCTGTGCCAGTGGGGGCTGCCCTGCCATGGGGCTGGGGTCTGTACCTGCAGAAGTTACAGCTAGATTCCTATTATCATTAGATACCCCCAGTGGGATCTGTAACTGCAGAAGTTACAGCTAGATTCCTATTATCATTTAAATCTTAAAAGTCCCCCAAGAGCTGTGTGTTGAAGGCTCCACCACCAATCTGTGGGGGGCGGGGTGGGACCTTTAAGAGGTAGGACACAATGGAAAGGAGTTGGGTCACTGGGGTGTGTCCTTGAGGGGATATCGGGACCTTGGCCCCTTCCTCGCTCTCTTTGCTTCTGGCTACTCTGAGGTGAACAGGCCTCCTGGCCACGTACGTCCACCACAGGCCCAAAGTGACAGGACCAAGCCACCACAAACTGAAACCTCTAAAACTGGGCCAGAATAAATCCTTCCTCCCTTTAAGTTGATACCTCAGGTATTTTGCCACAGTGACGAGACACTGACTAATATAATGCCTTTCCCCTTGATTCCTCTTTCCTGCCACCCCCGGGCCAATCACCAAGCCTGTGGCTCTTCCATTCTCTTCTCTGCCCCTACTGCCATCTGCAGTTAGGGCCTCTGTCTTGCCTGTCTTGGCTTCCAACCCCATTGCCCCGCAAACCATCCTCTACCTTGCTGTCTGGGGGAGAGGCGACTGCAATCCAGAACTCAATTCTTACCCCTGCAGTCAACAACGAATATGTACTAGCACTTACTATGTGGCAGTTACCATTCTAGCCAAGAGCAAGACAGCCATGTATTGCAATACAGCAAAACAAAGCCTGGCCCCATAAAGTCCAAAGTCCTTGAGCTGCCTGCTTAGGAGGCTCATAGCATCTGTGCCCTCTTGGCTTTCCAGCCCATTTATGGCATTCATTTTCCATTCCAGTCACACTGAAACCATCCACATGGCCTGCTCTTTCTCACCCCTGGGCCTTTGCATATGCTCTTCTCTCTGCAAAGAGCACCTCCTTACTCACCTTCCCTGCCACTTGACTACCAGCTCCTGCTCATCCTCCTGGGCTCAGTGTCAAGGTCACCTCCTCCAGAGAGCCTTCCTTAACTTCCAAAGGTTCTAGAGGCCCCTACTGTGTGCACCTATGGTACCTTAAACTTTATCAGCTCTCCTGAAAGGCAGAGACTGTGTTTTATATTTCTTTTTTATAGCCTGCCTCCTGCGCGTATCAGAGGCCTCTATGCTGCTTGTTGGTTAAATGAGCAGTGGAAGCGGCCAGTCCTGTCTGCGGGTGCTGAGACCTCCCCAGGTATGAACACCCTGAGGCAGCCCCTCTTGGGCTTCTGGAGCCTCAAAAGGGCCAAAGGGGGGAAAGGAAATGATCAGAGAAGCTGACAAATGTCTGCTGTCCTGCCTGCATCCTGATTTTCCCTTCCCTCCTGCCCCTGCAGCGCAGTGCAAATCCCAATTCACTGTGAATCTAACGGTGAGCTCCTGATTCAATTCTGCAACTGGAAGACGGAGATGGTTTACTTTCTTGCCATTTTGCAGCCCTCAGGGCCCATGCTTAGACGTTTTCACAGGAATCTTTATTACTGGGGAAGTCTAGAAGACCTAGACAGAAAGATTTGGGGGTATCTCTGTGTTGAGTTGTGTCCTAGGGGACAGGAGAAAATGGGAGAGAATGGGGATAACCCTGAGTCATGTTGGGGAAGACGATGTCCTTCAGTTTTCATCCTGGTAAGCATTTTTCAGGTCTGCTGAGTTTTGGCACCTATCAGCAAGGCTATTTTAAAGCACATAAAATCTGAAAATAAATGGAGCAGGGCTGTGGCAGAGGAAGGCTGGCTTAGCAAGGACTGCTTCTCCTGGAGGGCATTGCGGCTGGGAGGGAGCTACGGAAAGGCAGCGCTGGAGAACAAAGGCCGGGCCTCGCTGCAGGGGAAGGCACACCCATACCCAGGCTACTGCTCCACTGCAGGAGGTACTGCACAGCCCAGGCCCCAGGGAACTTCTGCTTCTTCCTGGACCCTAATGGCAGGGTTGCAAGCAGAGGAGCAATAGGAAGCAGCTGATGTCACTACAAGGGACAGATGCTGACACATGACTAGCTCACCAGCCCTTTCCCATCCCAGGACCCTACCTGTACCTGCAGGTCAGGTGGCATCTCCCTGGCTCAAATGGCTTCTCCTTGACCTGAGTGGCCCAAACTGTAAAGCCTTCTGCTTTATCCTCAGCTCCATTCAGACTTATACTGTATTGTCTCCCCTGTTCCTGGTCACCCTCAGATCTGACCTCTGACCTTACCTGTTGTGTCTGGCTCTGCTCTTGTCCAGGTTTGTGACACTTGATACTGCTCATCTGGTTCTGGCCTTCGCTCCCCTCACTGAAGATCATTTGCGCTTGTGTTCCAGACCATATGCTTTAGAAGGCCAGAAATATGCCTGAGGCATCCAGGAAGGAGCTGGAGTCTGGGTCAGACTGCCCAGGCGTAGATCCTGCTGCCGGGGCTTATTTGCTGTGAACTGAGTGACCAGGGTGAGTTACTAAATTTCCCTGAGCGTTGGCTTCTTCATTTATAAAATGGGAATCATAACAGCACAGGCCTCAGAAGGAAGCTGGGAAAATTCACTGAGCTCATTTACGTGGTAGCACCTGACCCAAAGTAAGAAATTCAGTCCCAAGGTCCTGCTGCTCTTCAGGAGTAAGAAATGGACACTTATCACCCATACCCATTGCCCAGGAAAACTACAAAACAAGAATGGTTAAAACAATGGTGCCTTTCTTTCTGAACTGGATTCAGCAAAGAGAACCACAGCTCCAGGTAGGCCCAGGGATCTGGCTAATGCAGCATGGCTGAGGGGTGGGTGGGGCCCCTGGGGCAGGGCTCCAAGGGATAGGAGTTTGAGGAGCAGGGGTGATTGGGCAGAGGTTCATAAGTAGGGATCTGGGGCACAGGAGTTCATGGGGAGGGGTAGGTGGGTGACTTCCCCAGGAAATCCAGAGGTGCAAAGAATGCAGAATGATCTGCAGTTCATGCACCCAGGGAATCAGGGCTGTACAAGGGCTGGAAGCTGATCTCCATGCCTCTGAATAATCTGGTGAGAGGTGAGCAAATAGCCCTGCAGGTGTGTCATGCAGCAGGTTCTGGCCGGGGAGGCAGGAGGAGTGTTTTGGGTAAACAGCCCCGGGTTCTGCTCTCTCCCCTTTTACTGAAATTCAACTTGGTTCCCGGACAGCAAATGCATGTCTGGTAGTCTGTGGTCTCCCTGCCTCTTTCTGAGACTCCTACTTTCCCCTTGACCTCCAGGCTTAGCAATGATAGACATGCTGGGACCCTCCACAGGTCTCCAGGGAGGATGGGCCCACTCATCGCAGGGAGGCACAATCATTAGTGTCATCTCATTAAACCGAAAACTTCTGCTGACTCAGGCTGGTGCTCGGAAAGCGGCTGCCTCCAGGCTGCTGGGCAGCCTCCCAAGGGGTTCCATGTGGTGGGATGGAAACATGGAGATGGACAGCATAGGAAGGAACCTGCTCCTGCCAGGCTCTGGGCTGTGGGCAATGAGAGTACCAAGATGAGGGTGTTATTTAAGAAAAAGATTTGCTTGCTTTGCACAGAGATACCAAGCCCAGGGTTTAAACAACATAGAAGTTATTTGTCTTGCACCCACCAGTCTGAAGCCAGAATGGAGGCCTCACAGCCTCCTCCTCTCATGTTGCCCAACTGTTCCTAGGCTGCCTCTCTCACCCTGGTGTCAGGGAGAGACTCCCAGCGTGCCCAAAGGAGGAAGGAAGGGGAAGAGCAGAGCTGACTCCCATGAGCTGCCTGTGTTCAGCACAGCCCGTGCCATTCCTGTGGCCAGAACTTAATCATGTGACCCTTCAAGAAAGTTTGCAAAAACATTGTCTCTGTTAAGGGTGACTATGTGCCCCGCTAAAACTCAGGGGTTCCAGAAAGGAGAAAAGAGACATGGGTACAATTGACGGTCTCTATCACAATGAGCAGGACGGAGCCCTGACACAGGTGACAGATTCACAAACCACTGTCATATAATGCACAATATGAGAAGCAAGTTCACTTTCCCAAGGAAGGTTATTAAGACCTGTAGGCATTAAGGAAATAGAGGAGAAGTACTGTCCTTTCCCTCAGTGGGCTTCCAGTCTTGGGGTGGGGGAATCATTGAATTCCCTGTAAGGGAAACAGGTCCCCTGCTACATCCTAGACAATACACCAGCTCTAGGGACACTGTGATAAAAGACAGCTCTCAAGCTGTTGGCCCTTGAGACAAACACCTAAACAGGCAAACTCAATACAGGTGGTTAGTCCAGGGACCCTTCACACAGCCTGGAGGTCTCAGCAGGCCCAAAGAGCTGCCCAGTGCTCTGGCACCAGGCTAGACCCCAGATCCTAACACAGCTGGGGAGTAGCTCCTGTTACTGTGACTGAATCTCATAAGCCCTGCTGAGAGGATCAGAGATGGATTTAAAGTGATTTTTTAAAAGAATATGGAAATGGGATATTCCTTGCACCTGGGGCTACACACTAAGACTTCTACCCACCACATCAATGAAGCTTCGGGAAACTGTTCAGGAAGCAGAATGTGGGAAGATTCCCAGAAGTAGGAGCTGGGCTGAGGGTGCGCAGAGGATGAACAGGGGATCCTCTCCTCCCACGTACCCCACACCATTATTCCCATCAGTCAGGATTATGATGGCTATCGGGTGGTGGTGAGATGGAAGCTGTGGCTTCCCCAGGGCTGAATCGCAACCTCCAGATAATTTGTTCTGAGTTTCATTATCTTCATGGCCAAAAATGTTCTTTGTCCAATCAAAATCACTATTACTTGAATTAAAATCCATTTTCTCTTATTTGGGCTTCAAAGTGCTAGGACAATGATTTATCCTCCTAAATTGTGAGAAAATGCTTTCTAAATTGTCAAGACTCATAAAAATATCATGTGCTATTCTTTTTATCATAGCTAAGTTCATGTAGTAAGTAGGGGTGAAAACTTAATTTTATTGATTAACCTAGTCTGTCCAGGAGCTATGCTAAGCACCTTGTATACACTGCCTTCCAGTAAACCTACCACACCTCTGCCAGGTACACATTATTTTACACATTTTCTACGTGGGAAACTGAAGCACAGAAAGGTCAAGTAATTTGTCCAAGGTCACACAGCTAGTTTGTTACAGAGCCAGGACTAGAACCTAAGACTGTGAGATTCTTTCAATCTTTCATAATCCTGGAATCCATAATCTTTTCATAATCCATAATTATATTTGGGTCATCCATAGCCTTTTCTTCTCAGGTTAAACAATTCCCATTCTATTTTTTTTTCAATTTTTTTTTTATGATGGGCATTTCATCTTATGGAATATATGATAGTTTTAGAAAATTAGGAACTATTGTTGGTAGGTACAAATAAGTGATAGTGTTTTAGGAGCTTAATATATTGTTATCTCTTTGAGGAGTTTATGTAAATCTTAAAATTTCACTACTCCTGGGGTCTGATGACAATTATGCCTAATTTAAGCCTGTAGGGTCATAGGCACTTCAAATAAGAGGGAAGACATAAATTGTCAACATGAAATTTACAGTATTTTGATAGAGAATGGATTAACATCCTTTGGAAAACTTAAAATGATATTAACAGAGTTACATGAGGACAGCCAGAACAGTGGCAGGAAAGAAAAACAGTAGTGTATCTCTCCATCACCGTTCATCCATCCAAATGTTAGATTATTACTATGTTCAGGACCAGTTCTCAGCACAGTCAGGAGGCCGTGTGTGTGCACACATGTGTGCGCGTGCGTTTGCCTTGTGTTTGGAGCAGGGAGAATTGTTGCACACATTTGCTACACATGGTTAAACTTGCCCTCTTCTCAACCTGGCTATGCCAACTTCATTTTGTGCTTTTTATTTGTCTCATCATGAGCAGAAATATCCCAGCCGTGTCCTACCATATAGATGCCCTATGCTCCTTGGAACTGTCAAGGCCATCAAAAGCAAGGAAAGGCCGAGAAACCCTCCCAGACAAGAGGAGCCTGAGATGTGGTCACTGAATGTTACGTGGTACCCAAGACAGGTCCTGGGACAGAGAAAGGACATTAGAGAAAAGCTGAGGCTGTGTGAATAAACTGGGACTTGCGTTAATAATGATGTTTCTAAAAACCAGTCACCGGTTCCAGTTGGGTAATAATGTTCTTCATCAAGGATGGAGGCCCTGGGGGTGAAGAGACAGAGACGCTAAGGTCACAAATGAGCCTGAACCAAGGAGGAGACCTTGGCCCTGCTTGGCCACCCGCTGTTACCTCAGGCTTACGTCAAGCATCTCTCACAGGAGCGTGGCCTGAGCCCTCTGACCTGTGAGTCTTGGGTTCTTGACCAGATAAGGGTCAAGCACAGGACCCAAACTTGTCTCCAGCTGCCTGTTTTAAGGCATTTAAGACCTACCCTGCGCCTTTCGATCACTCCTTTCAAATGGCCATTTATTTTATTTGGCAAGATTTAAAAACAATCCCCGTCATCATTAAGCTCTCCCCTTAATTAGCAGAGGGGAAAATGCCATTATTGGGAGCAACCTCTCTGCAGCACACTTCTCTCTGTTTGGTGAATTAAAAGCATTTGGATGAAATTCTTCCATGGTCCCAATCAATAGCTCAAGCCATAATTATTCAGCAGTGCTTGCAGTTTTCAGCGCTGACAGCCGGCTGGGTGTGTTAATCTGTAATTGTTTCATATGCTTCTGCGGCTCATCTCTTCCCAGGATTGGGGTCTGCAGCAGACTAATCAATAGCATCTTTGGGGAAACTGGGGAATGCACTCACCATTATCCAAACTCTCACAGGGCTCCCTGTTTCTCCAGGGGAGACATTAACCACAGTTCCGTGGGGCTGGCCTGCATTTTCCTCCTTTAGCCACCTGAAGCAGAGCTGAGCAGCACCTTGGGGAAGTAGCCGGATGACAACAAATGCCCACTTTATAGGATAATTGTGTAATAGCAGCTTTAGATTGTGTATAATGGTTACGTGCCAAGGAGCAGTAAACAATCCATCTTATTGCTCAGAATTCGCCGATTCCAGCATTACTGATCATTTGGATGGGGTGTGAATTATTGAAGTTTGTCTTTTTCTCAAACAGATCCTTTCCTAAAGGATGGTACAACTCCACGTTGTAAACAAAACTCCGCGGGAGGATGTTCAAGATATTTCAGAGGATTAACTTTTCCCAGATAATATGTCCCCTTCAGATCCTTCCAGAGGCTGATAGTTGAGACACCAAACTCCAGCCCTGCCTCTTTATTTCCCTAGACAGAAACACTTACTTAGCTTTCTTTCTTCGTCAGATTCATTTGGTTTTATTTGTCTCTAAAATAGAAATATGGCCAGTCAACTTCATAGGGATTCTGTAAGAATTAATGAAATAAAAAGTTCAATAGTGACTCTTAAATATAAAAACGAGTCTATCTATCCATTATTTTATACATTAAACATTAAAAAGGATATTTTATTGCTTTTGGGTTTTTGGTGTTTTTTTGTTTTTTTTGTTTTTTCCCTTAGGGGAAGAGTGTTGGCACTGGGGATTGAACCCAGGGTCATTTAACCACTGAGCCACATCCCTGGTCTTTTTAAAATATATTTTATTTAGAGACAGGGTCTCACTGAGTTGCTTAGGACCTCGCTGAGTTGTGGAGGCTGGCTTTGAACTCACAGTCTTCCTGCTTCAGCCTCCCGAGCTGCTGGGATTACAAGCATGCACCACCACGCCCAGCTGGAGAAAATTTTTTTTTTTTTGGTGCCAGGGATTGAACTCAGGGGCACTCGGCCACTGAGCCACATCCCTAGCCCTATTTTGTGTTTTATGTAGAGACAAGGTCTCATTGAGTTGGTTAGCACCTCGCCGTTGCTGAGGCTGGCTTTGAACTCACGATTCTTCTATCTCAGCCTCCCTAAGTGCTGGATTACAGGCTTGTGCCACTGCACCCAGCTTTGAAGAAGATATTTTAAATGGCAGTTACTTTCTGGTTTTATTTTTTATTTTTATTCTGTTTTGCCCAGTTAGGCTGACTCCCCATGATATTGAATGTACCCAAACTAATTCTTTTAAGACTTACCAACACAGACTCAGTTTGGCTACAACCCCATTAAGGAACAATGAGATCTGTCTTTGTACTTGAAAGGGAAGGTGACAGCCCTGGTTCCAGGGTGAGCTTGAACCCAAGGACCCTGCACCAACTCCACTGAACATGAAGTCTGACTGGAGACTGCTCTCGACCCAGGCATGGAGGCTCTTCTAGAGCATCCCAGGAGGGAGACCATGAACACCTGCCCACAGGGTTCACTGCTCAGAAGCATCCAGAATTATGGCTAAGGGTTCTGAGGACCCAGTAGTTTTTCTGTAGGAGAATATGGCCTTACAGACTGAGCAGGGCACTGGGTCCCCACAACCATGAGATCTCGTCTTCCAGTCCTTTTGAAAGCATTGGGGTTCACCTGGTCATCAACACTCTCACCTAGTTTTTTTTGTTTGTATGTTTTTTTAATTGCATTCTTATTTTTTTATTTTTATTTTTAACATTTTTTTTAAAAACAACAGAATGCATTTCAATTTATAGTACACATGGAGCATAATTTTTCATTTCTCTGGTTGTACACAAGGTAGAGTCACACCATTTGTGTCTTCATACATGTTCCTAGGGTAATGATGTCCATCTTGTTCCACCATCTTTCCTACCCCCATCCCCTTCTCTTCCTCTCCCTCCCCTTTGCTGTATCCAAAGTTCCTCCATTTCTCCCATGCTCCCCACCCCCACCCCCATTAGGGATCAGTATCCACTAGTCAGAGAAAATATTTGGCCTTAGGTTTTTTGGGATTGGCTTACTTCACTTAACGTGACTGCAAATTGGTGCAACCAATCTGGAAAGCAGTATGGACATGTCTTAGAAAACTTGGAATGGAACTACCATTTGATCCAGCTATCCCACTCCTCGGTCTATACTCCAAAGATTTACAAACAACATACTACAGTGACACAGCCACTTCAATGTTTATAGCAGCACAATTCACAATTGCTAAACTGTGGAAGCAACCTAGATGCCCTTCAATAGATGAATGGATAAAGACATTGTGGTATATATACACAATATTCCTTACCTAGTTTTTAATAAATGCCCACATACAAGTGTTCCTGTAAAAAGCAAGCTGCCTAAAGGCCTAAGCTGCTTGTCCTCATAGGGGACATCACTGAATATGGACCTGGGCCCCCTGCTCTGCTACACGCTGAGCATAAATGTACCTCCACATTGACTTTTGGTTTCCCCTGGAACCAAACCACGTTAGATAGAGTTCAGGAAGCACTCGCCTTACATGAATGCACACTAGCATCTGTGCCAAGCCGAGCGACCTACCCCTACCCTGCAGATCATTCATAATCATCGTTATTATTTTCTTTTCTCACATTCAACTGCCATCCGCCACTACCCATCCATCATATTCTTAAAAATTCAATATGAGCAATATTGCATATATTCTCTGAGCTACTCTCTCCTTATAGTACAGGAGAAATTAAAGCAAACCAATCAAAAATCCCTGGCAACACAGAGTGGATTGGAAATAAGTGTTTCTTTAAGTGAAAGAGAACATGAAAACTGATGGCTCCAATCTGAGTGTAAGAGCCTTACTTTATTCCGGAAGAATTATTAGAAAGAAAGGGATATATATTTCTGTTGACACTGTATATTAAGTGGACTTTCTAAACCCTATTTGTCTGTATTAAATAAATATGCTCAGTTTCCGACCATGCCCTGTACTTCTTCTGGTTTTAAATCAAAGGGATTAAGACTGGTAATTAAGACGCTGGAGGAAGGCCTGATCAGTTTTGCCAGTGCAAATTAGTTCAGAGGCCCGGAGCTGCTCCTTTCTGTTTGCTGGTATGGGAGGTTTGTTTGATTTAACATGATTGAGGAAATGAAATATCCCTAAGACAAAGAACCAATATTGTACTTCTGGAGGGTGGCTGAAGGGAAATTGGAAACTAATGCACATTAACAGCACATCCAAAATGCACACAGAAGGGGAAATGCTATTTAGAAAGAAAGTGATGTGACTAGGCGGGTCCTTTGCGATCGATTGTACCATCTTCTTCCTTTGTTTATGTTTTAAGAATGTCCATTTCCAAATGAGGTCTTGTGAGCTTGGGACCTTGTCCTGATTGTGTATGAATTATCTTGTTAATAATATTCACAGCATTCCTATGGAATGGTTATTCCTATGACCCAAATTTCAGAGGTGAGAAACCTACAATTGCAAATGCAGGAGCAGACCTATAGCCCGGGCCTTGGAGTGACTCTTGGTTATTGTTTCTTCTTCTTTCATTGATTTGTGTCCTGTTAGTGAGGATGAAGGGAAGGGAGATCCAACTCAAGGACAGGACAGGCTCGGCCAGGTTGTTTGGTTTGGTTTTATCCCTGTTCAGTGGATCTGGTCAGGCTGTGGTGCTTCTCCAAGAGCAATGAAAACCTAGGCAGGCCACACATGCTACCCGTGGGTCACCAGCTGCAGTGGGACAACAGGCACAGTCTGAAAGGCTTCCTCTCCTCGGGGAGGGGGGCACAGGGGCCTTCGCTGCCAGAGCTCCTGTCTGCTCGTCCCTCGCTGCTGGAGGGACACATCTGCACTTACTTATTGAATTCCTTGGAGGCACTTTTACAACTTTCATGTTCAACAAATCCAGTTGTTTTTTGTTTGTTTGTTTGTTTTTTATGGAATAACACCTAGTAAAAATGAATATCTTGTGTTGTTTGTGGGAAAAGGGGAGCAGGTTCCCCTGCGTGCTTGGGGTGATTAATACCAAGTTCATGGGATTGTTTCTAATGCCTAAGGGTGGATCTCATTTTATGTCTGAGATTGCGAATCAGACTTCAAGAAGAAAGAGGATGCAAGATGGATTGTTTTAATTTTGTCAAGTTAGACAGATTGTTATGCAGAGCAAACCCAAACCACTCTGTTCCCACTGCCCGGGATTCCATGACTGATGAGACAAAAATGAGGTGCACACACAAACACACTCACATAGCTGTATCAATATGTGTGTGTTCATATGGCGGAACAGAGACCCTGCAATGTGTCTGCCCAATGCACATGTGTGTGGGGAGGGGGTTTATATGACAGATGAGACACTGGGAACTTTGAGCTGTTTTTCTATGGGTAACCATGAATGGGATAGAAATGCATGCTAGTTATGTATGGATAAAGTGGTTTCAAAAAATCATTTCCAAACTGCAGGATCTTGGAGTCCTGGAGGAAGGTTCAGACAGGATTGATTATTGCCTTTTCAGTTGGTTATCTTATAGAAGTTCTGATTTCTTTGATCACCAGGTGACTTCTGGCAATGTGTCAGGTCAAGGTTAGAGTCTTCTAGAAATGCATTATTTTAAGGGTACTGAGATTTCTTTTAATCAGGTGTGATGAGACACACAGGCCCAGAAGTGACTGTATGAAGGAAGACATACTGAAGGAAGATCCATTATACACACAGATCCCCAGAAACGAGCCCAAGCATGCCATGCTGGGAGTGGGTGTGGGCTGGGGGTCTGCACGGTGCAGGTCCAGAGACAGAAAGGGCAGGGGAAATGTGGGCCAGGGCTTCTATTGCAGCTTCTGGGGAAGGAACAGGCCAGGCGAGGCAAACAAGCTTAGGATGACCTAATTTGAATAAAGCTCTGCGCATCCCTACCTGTCTGGTCTCTGGGCGGGAGGCTAGTTGCTCTGAATGTGAAGGACCAAGAGGAGACCAAGGCAGAGGCTTGGTTGATTTGACATGAAGGGTGCACTCCCCACAGGGCTTGCTCACTGTGTCCAGGAGTCGGCCAGCCCTGGGCAGGGCATCCCTACACAGTCAGCAGATCTCCTGAGCTCAAAGCATTGAAATACATAAAATTAAAACAGAAAAAAAAGGTAAATGCACACATGCAGATGCACTTCCTGTGGTTCTAAAAGACAGAAGAAGGACTTCAGGGGTACTGGTCTCCTACATACTGGGAAACCCCAGAGGTGACTCTTCAGTGTCAAAGTTCAGAGGAAAGTACTGTTTTGTCTTGTTGGAGTATTCATTGGTTTTGTGAGCTCCAATGCAACGGTTTTTAGTATGGTCACACATTGCGCAGCCATCACCCCGGCTAACTCGTGAGTATTTATTTCCCCCTGGGAGTGAGGCTCGGGGCTCCAGCAGGTGCTCAGCGGGCACAGCAGGGAAAGCAGGCAGCGCCTGCTCCAGTACTCCAGCATGTACTCCCCGAGTCGCTCCGTTTTATAAAGCAGTAGTTTGCATAAGCTGGACTCCATCTTGAGTCCAACGCCAAGGCAGAATGACTCCACACCTTGTTTGTACAAGTAAACAACCACCATCTGCCCAGCAAAGCCATAGGCACAAATGGATAAATAACTTACTTGTGCCAACCTACTAAACTTAATCAAGGACATCCTGAATCATATCAGAAACATCAGACACAGGAGCTTATCAACCTCACCTAATACCCATAAAAGGAGGAACCTGGACACCATCACACCCTGACCTGGTCACCTGGCCACTCACCATGAGCCCCACTCAGGAACATCACCACAGAGAAGAACTTCCCATTTCCTGTCCCTTCAGGCTTCAGCATAGCACTCCTGCCTGTGATGACAGAGCACAGGCCACTCCAAGCTGACACCTCAGGAAGACACTTCAAGCTGATACTCTGAAACTGAAACTGCCATCTGTCTGGACACTCTGAGGACTCCACGGAGCTGCTTCATTAAAACTCTTATCTGACCAACCCACAGTGACTCATTGACTCTTCACATTCATCTCTCTCTCTCTCTCTCTCTCATGCTCTTGGCACAGGATTCTATAACCCTACGGCTGCCCTGAACCTTCCTTCATCTTTCTGTGACCTACATACATCACGGTGTGAAGTACGATGTGTGACTTGAGTGTCACAGATATTGGAGGGTAAGATTGGAAGAAGAGAACTTGGGTTTGCCTGCCTTACGACTATCAGGTGACCCACGAGTACCTGGTGAATGGCCAGTGTCGGAAATGCTGGAGCTTGTGAGTTTATTGTTATTCAATAATTCTGACACTGTGGAGAGACACAAGTATGTTGGCCTATGTTAATGGCATACTCAGTCATGACAACAGGGCCCTGGGGCTGATCCCTAGCAGAAGGAAGGAAGGGAGGGAGGGAAGGAAAGGAAAGGAAAGGAAAGGAAAGGAAAGGAAAGGAAAGGAAAGGAAAGGAAAGGAAAGGAAAGGAAAGGAAAGGAAAGGAAAGGAAGGGAAGGGAAGGGAAGGGAAGGGAAGGGAAGGGAAGGGAAGGGAAGGGAAGGGAAGGGAAGGGAAGGAAAGGAAAAGAGAGAGGGGGGAAGGGAGAGGGAAGGGGAAGGAGGAAGGAAGAAGGAAGGAAAGAAGAAAGGAAGGAAGGAAGAATATTTCCACCAATCCAAGAAACTCCATACCCAACACTGGTCACTCCCCTTTCTTCATAACCCCACCCCAGCAACCACTAACCTACTTTCTGCCTCTGGATTTGCCTACGTTGGACATTTCATATACATGAATCATACAGTGTGTGACCTTTGTGTTTGGCATCTTTCACTTAGCATGATGTTCTCGAGGTCCATTCATGCCATGGCACATATCAATATGTCTTTCCTGTACAGCTGAATAATATTATTTTCTACAATATCATTTTATATGGCTACATACTATTCCTCTGGATGCATTTATAGGATTTATTTCCATTCTTTTAAAGGGTTTCTATTGTTTCAATACCATATTTTATTTGTCCATTCATTAGTTGATAGATGATTGGTTTGTTTCCACATTTTGACTATTACAAATAATACTGTTATGAACATTCATGTACAACTCTTGTATGGATGTGTTTTCATTTCTCTTGAACACATATTAGGAGTGGAAATTTTGGGACACATGATAACTCCTCATTTGCTTTTTGAAGGATTCTCAACCTGTTTTCCAAAGTGGCTGCACCAGCAATGAATAAAGCTCCCCATTTCTGCACATCCTAACAGATATTTGTTATCATCTACCTTTTTGATAACAGTCATCCTAGTGGGAGTATAGTAGTATTCCATTGTGGTTTAGATTTTCATTTCTCTACTGACTAATGATATTGACCATCTTTTCATGTGGAAGCTGTATTTTTAAATTTTTTTTTCTTATGAGGAATGTGTGGTAACTGGGGAAAAACTAAAAATAAACAACCCCCCCAAAAGGCCATTATATTAGTCCATTTTCCTTTGTTATAGCAAAATGCCTGAAACCTAGTGCTTTATAAAGAAAGGAGGTTTGTTTGGCTTATAGTTTTGGAGCCTGAAAGCCCAAACTGCATGGTAAAGGCTCTGTTGAGGGCCTCATGGCAAACGGCATTACAGTTGGAGTGTGTATGAGGAGAGACTGCATAGCAAGATAGGAACCCAGAGTGGAACTTGGGGTCAGTCTCACAGGAGAACCAATTCTGGGTCTCACAAGAACTGTGTCAATTCTTTCTGAGGGCAGGGCCCTCAGTGACCTAATTACTTCCCACTAAGCTCCACCTCTTAAAGGTCTACCACCTGCAAATACTGCCACAAAAAAGACCAAGTTCACACTGAACTCTTGGAGAAAACACTCAAATGACATTCAAACCACAGCAGCAATAAAATTATTTTACTTTTATAACCCCGTAATTGCTAATAATAACCTCATATATATTCTTTTCAGATATTTTTCTAAGAAAGAATATAAAAGGCATGTTGTATGTGCTCTTTCATTACTTCCCTTTTCTCATTTGAGAACATCTTTCCATATTAATACATATTTTCTACAATATCATTTTATGTGGCTGCATGCTATTCCTCTGGATGCATTTATAGGGTTTATTTCCATTGTTTTAAAGGGTTTCTATTGTTTCAATTTTTTGTGCTAAAATAATCCCTGCAGTTGAGTCTTTGTACAAAAATGTTACTAGTTCCTTAATATAAATTGTTAAGAGTGGGATTTCTGCATTCAGCAGTAAGCAAAATCTTAAGTCTTTGATGTGTGCAATAATAGCAATGCCAATGTCTTTTTATCATCAGTTGTCAATTTCTGTATTTTGTTGAGTCTCTCTTTCTACTTCTACTTCAAACTGGAGGCTGAGGATGTAGCTAGCTAGCTCCATTGGTTAGAGAACAGAAGTAACAAAGCCAAGACTGTGGGTTTGCTTTCTGTCTGATAAGCCCTAAGTACTCCTCTGCAGCCAATTTACAAAGGTCCATCACTGGACATGAAGCCAGCAGAGGGAGGGAATGTGGCCCTATCTGCATGTTTCCTTCAGTTCTCATGCAAGCACTGCTTCCTCTGGGAGGCCTCTCCTGGCTGTCTGCTAAGCCAGGTCGGGAGTCTTTGTCTGACTGATGATCAGCCAGAAGCTTGGCAAGAAAAGGTACAGAACTTGCTCAATCCTGTGTCTCTGGCTCCTGCAGAGCACCATAAAAATGCATGTTTGCTGAAAGACTGAATTTTTAAAAAGTGAATTAAGATGATTGGAAGAAAGAATCTGAAGTCCTGGCAATGTTAGTCTGTACATAAAGGGAAGCCCAGCCACTAGCAATGACTGCCCACAGAGACAACCTAATAACCAAATATGTCCCTGCCTTGCTTGGAGGAAGTGGGGAGCTAACAGAAAAGAGGATGCACTGTCCTTTGCATACATTATTTCATGTAATCCTCATCCCAATAATACCTACAGAGTCAGTCTTATTATCTCCATTTTGGATGAGAAAACTGAAACCCAGATTTTATTACTTACCTCCCATCTCACACCCATAAAAAAAGGAGTTTGTATCCCACACCAGATCTGTCTGCTAGCAAGGTACCTCCTGTTTTGCTACATGGCCACATTCCATTTATTCCAGAAAGAAGAGAAGGAAGCAAATCTGACCATGTGTGGTCTGAGTAAGACTGTAAGTCCTTTTACATGGCTCTGAGTGTCATGATATGACATTATGTCTCTTTATTCCACCATGGAGATGCCAATCAGCTAGCCTGATTGATCTGGAAAGGCTTTGCCCTTGGGGGCTAATTCACTTGTGCTCCTGTCAAAGGAGCACTTATTTAGGACATGGATCCTGGTGACTCTCAATTGCTGGTGGCATAAGTGGTGTGCAGACTGCAAGGCCTCCCCACTAGGCATCAGGAAAGCCATATATCTACCAGCTAATTCTGAGAGCCATGTTCCCCTTCATGCAGATCTGTGACTCTCCTGGGCCCTGAAGGCACATTTAAACAATGAGAGAGATCAATTGACCACTCAGCAAAGACATTTCTAATGTCACCACCACAGCACTGACTTTTCCACTTCAAATGCTCTGCTGGCATGATTCGATGCAGGGCCACCAAGTACCCCAGAAAATATGCGTCCTCCAACTTCAGAGGTGTCTGCCCGAGGAAGTCACTCCCAAGAGCTTTCCAAGTCCTGCCTGATTGCAAGACCATTGAGTAGGTCTGAGCTTAGTTGAACCAGACCAGCTGGCCCACTTTGAAATCCCAGTAGGGGATCTTCCCCCCTTTAATGGAGATAAATGCTTCCTGACCAACCACATTGAAAGAGTGAACTTGACCAAGACGCTGGCAGGTCTGAGGTGGACCAGGACCTCCTGGAAGATTAGGAGGCCCGACAGGCTTTCTCTTTGAGTTCCAGGGTCTCAGATCCATAATTACTTTTTTCTTTTTTTTAACTTTGAGGTATGTACATGAAAATTCTTCACTGACAGATTTTCAGCCAGCTCCCAGGGTTGGAGATGGTGCTTAATGAGACCTACTCCCCAGCTCTGGACAGACTCTTCTAAATCTGATCTGAGACCAGAATTTAAATACAACTGGGTGTACTGAGAGAGGAAGTTGTAAAGATTTGACAAATACTTTTGTCTAATGTTATTAGTGCTTACTAATTTGGGCAATTACAGAATCCTAAAATACTTGGTCCTTTCCTTAAGAGCACAAAGGAAAAGGGGGAGAAGCCAAATTGAGAAGCTTAACAAATGGATTTCTAACGGTTTCTAATGGATTGATTTTCTGCTGCTAGTCTATTTGATAGAACATATTTTTATGAGCCATTACTCACAAGCATTCATAGATAACAATTATAGTAAAAACAACATAAATTTTGCTGATATAGGCAAGGAGTAGCTCCCCAGACATTTTTAGTAAACTGGTGAAAAAATAGAAACAGATGATGAACTCTTTAGGGCACTTGTAATTATGAAAAGAGAAATTATTCTTATTTGTCATTAAGATGTAGAGATACATGGATAGCCCCTGTCTTGGCTCAGTTGTCTGCAAACTTTCTCAATTCTTTATCCCAGCTCCAAAATTTTTTAAGCACACATTCCCCAAGAAGTTATATATGTGTGCATGTTTGCATGTTTTGCCATATTTATCTATTATGTACATTTTACAGTATAGCCAAGAAATGGAAATTAATATGGAATCAGATGAAAAGCAATAGAAATGATATAATAATATTTTCTTCCTTCATTTCAAAGGATCATCTAAGTTCACCCCATTTGGAGACCAGTTCTAAATTCCACAGAGCCTGTTCTGATCTCCCTGGGCTGTCATAACAAGATACCGCAGACTGCATGGCGTAACCAATAGGAATCTATTTTCTTACAGTTCTGAAGGCTGGAAGTCCAAAATCAAGGTGCTGGCAGAGGTGGTTTCCTGGGAGACCTCTCTCTGGGTTGCCAATGGCTGTGCTCCAGCTGTCTCTTCATCTGGTGGTCCCTCTGTGCACATCCACCACCAGGTCCCTCCCTGGGCCCAAATTTCACCTTCTTATAAGGTCATCCATCAAAATGGATTAGGGCCACACTAACAGCCTCATTTTAATTACCTCTTTAAAGGCCCTCTCTCCAAATATAGTCACATGCTGAGGTCACATGCTGGAGCTAGGGATTCGCAGAGATTTTGGAGAGTCACAATTCAGCTCATAGTTTAGTGGCCCCCAAGTGGAGAGGGAGAGGCTGACATCCAACACTGGGCTAAGGGGACATGTATTAGAGGACTGTCCTCAAGCTCCCAGCTGACCACATGCACTGCAGCACCTAGGAGGAATGTTACCCCTGGGATAACAGAGAACTGCCTGTCCTCAAAGCCAGAGTGGATCCTTCCAATATGTAGTAATGCCAGACCCCTGGTGGACTTCTCAGAAATGACATTTCCCAAACTCACAAAAGGAAAACTCAAAGAAAACCTCCAAGAGCCAGGGCCAATGCTGGACTGTCCCCGGTCTCAGCTGTGGAAGCACCAGCCAGGGCACTACAGGGTCTGGTACTGGAAGGTCCAGTGATGAGTCTGGCCCACAAAACTTCCAATATGGTGTCGATCCAGGGGCTGTGTAGGGGGCTGGTCCTTGGTAACACTTTCAGTGAGTGTCTCTGGTGTACTCTTTCTCCTCTTTGAATGTCCTCTACCTTTAGATTCTCAGGGCTGTTACTTTTACTAAAGGGCCTCCCTAACTCATATCATCAGGTGACTCCTATTTTTCAAGAGGCTTAAATGGAGGGAAAAAACAAAACCAATCCAAAAGGATGAATCTCTAATGTTGGAATTTCAGACCCTGAAATTCTAGGTTAGCAAATTATTTGGAAAGGAGCAGAACCTTTTTGCTTTCCAAATCACCACTTGGTGTGAGATACTAATTCTGGCTACTCCTATCATTAAAAAGCTACTACTTCCTCTGTGGACCTGCTCTTACCTGCTATTTCCAGAAGGGACTTCAGTAAAAAGGGTTAGCTTCTGAACCTAGATGGTATTGACTTCAAGCTATCGATTCCCAGCTGGGAGGCAAGTCAGAATAGTGACCTCCTAAGGTGTCAAGGCAACAGATGAAACGAATCTACTGGTTCTTGGGGGTTAAGACAAGGGCTCTGGAATATTGCCTAAGGTGACCCCTAGGTCTGCAACTTCCTCCCTGATTGGTTACTCTTCACACCCAGTTTCCAGATTTTAAAATGGAGATAATAGTAATATCTGTCTCACAGCACTATGAAGAAGTTTAAAGGACATAATACAAGCACTTAACACAGTGCCCAACTCACAACAAGCATCCAACTCAAGCTGACTGCTGTCATTTACAAAGATTTGGCAAGTCAGGAGACTTGAAATCTGACAACCGCGGGCCAAGCATGTTCCTTTTCAAACATGCTGGGGATCTACGGGAAAAAAGACCCTCGGATAACATTTTTCTTCCTACAGTTAAATATAAATATGCAGGATAAACATCTCAAAATACAAAATGTAGAATAGCGGAGTTTTTTCAGGGCAAGATGGGGATAGGCTTGAACAGACAAGAGCTTGTTTTTGAATTCCTAGCAATATTGTGATGAGGAGGTGAGCCTCACCCAGGGACGTCAGCACTGGCAGGTGGTAGTGAGGACAGCAAAAATTGGCCAAGAAAAAATTTCACCCTTGAAAATCGGAGCCCAAGCCAACAGGTCTTTAACTTTGGGGGATCACAAACCCCTGGGGTGGGTGGGTCAGATAGCTACAAATCCCTCCCCAGGGAAACTTGACATGTACAGAAAACTGTACATGGAATTGCAGGTGAGCACAGGGCCCACCCATGATCCTGAAGAAGTCTATGACCCCAGATTAGGGATCTCTCCCAGGAGAAAGAAAGGGCCTGGTGCCAGGAAATATCCAGAAGCACAAGCATAATGCTTTACCCTGAGGAGGCCCCGTGGGCAGTTACTGTCCCTGCCTAGGAGTTTGCATCCAAAAGTGGCCCTATGGTGGCTACAGGTATGTAGATGACTAAACCAATGGTATCTGTCGGGCTCCAAGGACCAGGCGGGCAGCAAGTATGGACAGACAGGAGGGACAAGAGGAGCAAGGCAGAGCAGGTCCCAGCAGTCACCCCCCATTGGTGGAGAAACCTTGCCCCTGTGATGTTGGGGGTGCAGGAAAGAGCCAGTTGAGCTGAAGCAGCAACCAGCATCAGGATCCCTGCCCACTACTGCTCTGCAGATCTGTGGGGTTCCCCCTCCATCACCCCCAATCCCTCTGCCATCTCTTCACACCATGTTCTCCTTCCATGTCCCCCTACCCACTGCTACGGCCCTCGCCACTCACCTCTGGCCCTCTTACTTATGCTCCATACTGCAGCCACCGCAGAGCCACTTCTGGATGCAAACTCCTTGGCAGGGACAGTAGCTGCCCACGGGGCCTCCTCAGAGTGCAGTGAGTAATCCGATCCTGCTGTCACAAGGACATAAAACTCCCTGCAGATGGTTTCTGAACTGCTCAATGGCCTGCTCCCTACCAGCCCTCCAGCTTCTTCTCTTGCGCCCACCAGCCAGGTGTGTTACATGTGAGGTGACCCCCCAATACTCACGTGTGGGCCAGTGCAAGAAGGAGAGGAGAAATGATTGGGTTATAAGAGTCTTAACCCAGTAATTAATCCCCTGATGGGGATTAACTGAGTGGACTCAAGTGGCGGCGTGTGGCAGGGGGAGGTGGGAATTTGGGCTGTGGCTTTGGGGTACACATTTGTATCTGGCAAGTGGAGTCTCTCTGCTTCCTGGTCACCATATGAGCTGCTTCCCTCTGCCACACTCTTCTGCCATGATGTTCTGCCTCACCTGGAGCCCCAAGGAATGGTGTTAGACTTCTAAGGACTGAGACTTCTGAAACCATGAGGCCTCAAATAAATTTTTCCTCCTTTAAAATGGTTCTGGTTGGGTCTTTTAGTCCCAGCAGCAAAAACACTAACTAAAACATAGTGCCTGGAAAACAGTATGAACAACGGTTAGTTTATTACTGTAACTATTGTTATCATCGCCATCATTACCATCACTGAGAGCCGTAGTCTCAGTGCCTGATATATGGTAGCAGTCAATAATTTTTTTTAAGTGAATAGATGAACATTCTATGCATCGTTGCAGTCATCTTCGATGCTTTTTATTTTTGTTTCAATACCTATTTTTTAACAAAAATCATCTTGTGCTCTTTAAAGCATCCTGGTGATAAGGATTTGGGACCTGGCGAATCCTGAATTTGAAGTGTAGAAAGATCTGTCCAAATGTTACACAAAAACCTGCCAGTGGAGTCTGGGGACAGATCAGCAGCTCCAGGTCCTTGCTACCTCCCGCTCCTGCTCTGCTGATTCTCTGAGAGAGCTGGAATTGCTGGTGGGGGTGGGGAGGATTCTTCCAGAACTCCTTCTCTCCCACTGGAGGAGTGACTACCTGCTAGTCCTGGCTGTGTCCCTGCTTGAGACTGCTGTGTGGGGAGGGGGTGGGCCAGCGTTCAAGCACGTTCAATCCAATTGAGATTTCATTAACTTTCGTTCATTTGTGTCACTTAATTATTGTGGTCTCGGGCCTTCTCTAATAAATGTGTTTTCCTAACCCACAGCCTCTGGGCTATCATTCTAACCATATCTATTATGACTGAATGGCTTCTTGGGAACAGAGCGACCTTCTCTGAATTGCGAGCTAAGTAGGGCATACTAACGAGTTTCTGGAAGCAGGAGGTGGGCATCAAGCCCCCTGTGCTCTGGGCACCCGGCCCTGATGCTTCCCTATGAGTCACCTGCTGAAACCGAAGATCTGGTGGGCTCAGGGTGCCAGGCTACAGCTCAGGTGTTAGACCATGGCTTTCCGGAAAGGTCCTGCTCGTGGCTTTAAATGTTAAGGCACCTGGGAAAGCTCATCCATCTTGATCTATTGGCTTCTTCAGGACAACAGGAAGTGCCCAGATAAGATCAAGCAAAAAGCAGCCCCTGGGGACAATTCAAATCCTGGCTCTTTCTCACCAACATTTCTATTCAAAAAGCAGCCCATGCCTGTACAGGGTTTTATTTTCCTGTGCTCAATGCTTTGAGTTAAAATTCTTTTTGCTCTTGCCCTCTAAAATATATCACACTGGGCAGCAGAAGCTGAGTTTTTAAAAACAAGCCATTGTATTTAATTGCAAACTCCACAAACAAATGAGCAGCTGTGTGTTTTGACAAATACATGTCTTTTGTCTTTACAGACACTCCACAAAAAAAATGCACAGTCAATAGAGAACCATATGTTTTTGGGGGACAGATTTACCTTCTTCATTATATTTTTACTTGCCCTGGGAGTAAAATTATTTTGTCTTGCCAGAGCTGACAACTTTGAGTGGCTGCTGAGAACAGATCTGAGGGAGTCTGTGGGGAGGGAAGCTGATCTGATAGGAAACATCTGGAGCTCAAGGAGGATAGTCTTTGAGGACTGGCCTCAAAGAGTTGAAAGTTACCTGAGGTGACTCAGTCTCACAGAAGGTACATCTCAGGTGGCAAAAATGTCCCTGATCAGTTCTCAGGGGTATTTATTTTGGCTCATGGAGAAGGGTATCTCCCAACTCATACATCCTAATGATGGTTTATCAACAGGGAAGGGGTCATCTGGGATGTGGTCTTTATGCTTGGCCAAGAATGAGATGTCCTTGCCACTTGGTTAGCCAGGGAATCCTGGAGACTGGAAGTTGTAACCTGGATCTTATGAGCTTCATGCAGTGAAACCTTGAGGTTCTGGTCTAAATAAGTAACAAACACAGAGGGTGGTGGCAGCATTTACAAGCCCTCCCACCCCAGGTGCTGGCAAAAGAGAGGCACTGCGGATATGAGCCAGACTTGGCCACGTCAAGTCCAAAGGTCCCCATGAGTAATCAGACTACAGAGAGGCATTCAACAAGCAAGAGGTGCTGGCCCTGCCTCCAGCCTCTGAATAGCCTCCCTCCTCCCTTATTCAATCTGCTGGCTGATTTTAGAGCCAACAAATAGAGACACTGGGGAAAATGCTTTCCATGTACAAAACTCATCATAGAAAGCCCCTTATGAAACACAAAGTGGGACTTTATGTGAGTGAGAAATAAACTTCCATGGTGTTAAACCATGGATATGTGGAGTTTTGTCCGTTACAGCAGCTAGCATTGCCTCTACTAATACATCTTCATATTTATGAGGTGATGGGTTGCTGGTTTTCCTATGTTATAGTTTCTTCCTCTCTGAGTCATATCTTGAAATCAAGTCATATCTTGAATCCCATCAAGAATCCACAAAGACATCATCATAATGAAGGAAAAAATCAGTTCCCTAGGTTTGAGAAACAAACAAGATAGAAAGTTTACTACTTCCAAAAGTATGTTCAGGAAAGGAAGGGAGGCAAAAAGCAACTTGAAAGCATTTTAAGTTTCCCAGATGGAGAGAGTGATTTTATAATCTTCCTCTTTATGCTGCCCACCCCCCAGCAGTTTTGCTTTCCATGGTTTTAGTTATATGCAGTCAACCACAGCCTAAAAATATCAAATGGAAATTTTCAGAATTAAACAATTCATAAATTTTAAGTTGCACATTATTCTGAATAGCATGATGAAATCTCACTTCATCCTACCTGGCATGTGAATCATCCCTTTGTTTAATGTATCCATGCTATATATGCTACCCACCCATCAGTCATTTAGTATCTCTCAGTTATCAGATTGACTGTCAAGGTATTATGAGAAAGAGGAGAAAGAGGCCACATTTTTGTAACTTTTATTACAATATATTATTATAATTATGTTTTATTATTAGTTATTGATTTGAATCTCTTATTGTGCCTAATTTATAAATTAAATTTTTCACAGATTTGGGCTTGGTATTATCTGTGGCTTTACACCTGGAAATCTTGGGACATATCCCTCACAGATAAGAAGGTGAGGAAGACTTCTATATTTGGAAGCCATTAAGTAGTAAGAAGTGCCATCATCCTCTTATAAAGGAAAAACTGAGGCAGAGTGAATGTTTACCTTTGCAGAGAAATCCACCCAATCAGGGCTGCTGTTTCCCATTCCACTGGCTTAATGAGGTTTTGCAGATAAGACTAGTGGTATCACCATATCAAAGGAAATAAGTACCAAGCTCTCCTCCACTCTGATTCACACAAAGACAGAGCTCACGTTGGAATCACCACTTTCCTGCAATCCCTTTTTAATTTAAATTCTAATTAGATAAGTCCAGAAGAAGGTGAGATATCAGAGGATAGGGCAAAGCTTCATATGGAGAGAATAATCAGAGACTTTATGAAGAAAATGGGGCAGGAGGAGTTCAAAAGGAAGAACGTGAGTCGAGTCGAGTCGACAGAAAGGATGCTCCCTTTTCCTGCAAGGAGCATTCCTGTGGAGCATCAAGAGGTCCAGGGACTCAGCGCAGGGCACGGGAGGCATGCCTGATGCTCTGTGCTAGCAGGTCTTCCATTGCCCTCTCTGGAGCTGGCTAAGATTTGGATGAGTTGGAAATGGGGGTTGGGAGGATATATCCCAAGCTGCCGTTAAGTGCTTTGTTTCACAAACTACCCTACAAAATCTAGGATGTGTCATTAGAGTAGATTTGACCCCCACAGCCAGAGTCACAGCACTGTCTAATGACAATTGAGGAATGATGAGAATGTTCTATCATTGTGCAGTAGCCAATAGCCTGCTGTGGCTACTGAATAATTGAAATAGGACAAGTACAACTAACAAATGGAATTTTTAATTTTGCTTAATTTTAATTTACTTAAAATTAAATAGCCACCAGGCCTGGTGGTACATGCCTAGAATCCCAGCTACTCAGGAGGTAAGGCAAGAGGGTCACAAGTTCATCTCCAGCCTCAGCAATTTAGTAGGACCCTGTCTTAAAATAATTTTTTTTAAATGGCTGGGGTGTAGCTCAATGATAGAGAACTGGGCTGGCATGTGTGAGGGCCTGGGATGGATCCCCAGCTTTCCCTCATACACACACAAATTACATTGTCGCTTATGGCTAGTGGCTACCATAGGGGACAGCACCCAGTATTAGGGTATGGCACCCGGGGAGCCCTATGCCCTCTACATAGTTCACCAGAAGGAAGGTCAAGTTCATCAATGGGCACTGCAAATACTGTTCATAGATTTCATCTGAAACATTGTTGAAAATACAGCTTCTGGCAGGGTGCAGTGGTGCACACCTGCAATTCTAGCATTTTGGGAGGCTGAGACAGGAGAATCACAAGTTCAAAGCCAGCCTCAGCAACGGCAAGGCGCTAAGCAACTCAGTGAGACCCTGTCTCTAAATAAAACACAAAATAGGGCTGGGGATGTGGCTCAGTGGTCGAGTACCCCTGTTCAATCCTTGGTACCTAAAAAAGAAAATATAGCTTCTGGACTTGTAACTCATGGAAAATTCTCCAGATCCTTCTGGCATTTCTGTTCCTGTCATCGCTTCATCTTGGATGGTTAAGACATAGTGGGTTTGGAAAAGCATCCAAACATAGATCTTGAACCCTATGACACAGGAATAAACATTATTCAATCTTTACCAACAACCTTATGAGATAGCTATTGTCCCCGTTTTCCAAATGAGCAAAGTGAGATTTAGAGAGCTTTTTAAAATTTGCCAAAAACATTCAGCTTATATATGGCAGAGTAGGGATTTTTACCCAAATCTATCTGATTTCATTATATTCTCTCTTTTTTGATTTCATTATGTTCTTAAGCATACACATGAATATCACATAATTCAAGCCACAAGTGTACTTTTTTCCTACAGCTTCTTGAACATAAAGCATAATTTTCTTTCATTTCCCCAATATCACTGGCTTGATGATGGAAACATTAAATAAAAGAAGGGCCTAGACTGATATGCGGATGCTAATTCACAATAAGGTGGCGGGGGGCTAGAGAAGAATAAAGGTACTTTGGATTAGACAGAGGGGAGTGAAGGGAGGGGAGCAGGCACAGGAGTAGAAAGGACAGTAGACTGAATTGGACATTATTACCCTGTGTGCATATGTAATGACACAATGCATCATGTACCACCAGAAGAAGGATGTGTCAAAATGCATTCTACTGTCATGTAGAACTAATTAGAATAATTTTTTTAAAAAAATGAAAAAAAGAGAAGGGCCTAGAACTACTGAATATTAAAGTTTAGGATTTGCATGACACTTTACATTTTACAAAGCATCTTGGTATTTATTATTTCATTTAATCTTCCCATCATCCATACGGGGAAATATTATCATCTTCTTTTTATAGGGGGAAATGGAAGCTCAGAGGAGTTGAGTGTCACCTCCTATCCCTACCTCCCCACCCATCCCGCCTCTGCTTCCTAGACAGAGTTGAAATCAGGACACAGACCCAGGCTTGCGACTGAGAGTCCTCGGCTTGCCTCTTACTCACCCTAGGAGGCAGGAGACAGATGGAGACATGTGCCATAGACTCTGTACCCTATAGAATAATGTTTTTAAATACACAAAGTCAAATCTATAAGATTTCAAAGGAAACCAATTATATTGGAGTAGAAAAATATTTTTAATAAAATGTGTGATATAGTGTTATACATATGCTTCTTTATTAACTCAACCAGATCCAGCAGCTGGTCTAATAACTTTTGCAATTTCAAAGCAGTGATCAGAGTGAATGGTATTTCAAGGAATGTGTAGCAATAGTAATGTCATATAAAATATCTTTAATTTCTTACAGTGAGAAAGACACACGTTCTACTAATACTATTGTGGTTTATTGCTCACATTTATAATTGAAGAAAATACTTAATTTCAGTTAAAGGCTAGTGAAAATAAAGACTTTTGGTTCTCCATCTCAATTCACAGAATCACTTAATTCTTTCCTCTGAAACTGTAGGACCAACTACTTAGGACCTCTCAGTCCAGAGGCTTCAAAATCCTCAGGGCTGAATTTATCTCAGTACCCCCTCCTAGGTGACCATTGATGAAATTTGGGATTGCTGGCTTGATCAGGTAAGGAGAATTGGAAACGTTCTGATAGCCGTGATGGTCAACTTGGGAGCTCAGTGTCTAGGGTGTCTCACTAGTTTTCTATGAACTCTGTGGTAGCGATGCTTAGCATTCCTCACATCCATCTCCTGGCCACAGGGCATTTTCCTACCCAGAGTTCAGGGAATAGGCCCAAGTACCTCCTCAGCTAGTCAGAGGCTCATAGTTTCTTCTTTTCATTATAAATATTCAATTCCATATCAGATGATAAAACCACTTTATTTCGGTAGCTCAGAGAATAGTATGATTATCCCTGTTTTATAGATGGGGAAAAATGAATACACAATGATTGAGAGGCCTAAGGTCACATACCATAACTGCAGAGAAGAACACTCAGGCCCCTCAACATTTAAATCTAATTCACTATTTAGAAATCTGGGCTGGAAGAAGAGTTAGAAGACAGGCACACACCAGAAACAAGGCCAGGTAACTCAGGCCAGCTGGTGGGCATTTAGTAGGATGTGCTCAAAGTTCCCAGAGTCAACACTTGAATTTTGTTTTCATGCTTGAAAAAGAGAAAAAAAAGAAAGGTGACCCTGAAGATTTGTCATCTCAAATTTCAAGGATCACATTGCAGATGGCGGTGTGCCCAGATCTCTCAGCAGCTCTTGGCTAAAGGGAGATGTTGGATCTCTAAGCTCCTGCAGATAGATTTATAGTAATTTCTTGATGTACCCAGGCAGAATGGCTGGCTGTTTCAAACTATTTCAGAACTCATGCAGGAGAACAAATAGGGGAAATGGCATTTATACAAACTTACCCTTGAGTAAATCCCTTTATTATTTTTCTCAAGTATCATATGATGGGTGAGAAAAATACTGAAATCTTCTTTTTCCTTTGGTCATTAGTCTTAGCCCATTAACAACATGATAAACAAGGATTTAATTAAAAGCCACTGTCATATTTAAAACTCAAGATACATACTGGGAATAAGCTTATGTAGGTGAAAGGATCACAGTACAGAGTTGCAGGGGGATTCCATGAAAGTTATTAAACTGGAAATTCATTTGCTCCAATTTGCTTTTCATCTACTGAGGGACTTGGAGGTTCTTGAATTTTCGAAGCAATCTGTCACTCCCTGGCCTTTTACTTCTCTCTCCTCCAGCAGAGAAAGTCTAGAGCTAAAGTAGGAACATATAATTTGTGTGTGATATAAGTAAAACCCAAAATGTCTTCTCCAAGCCTGCTACAAATGTCATCAGTGCGAAATCTCCTCAGGATTATACTGGAATACGAGGTGTGGGGGAATTCAATGGGAAACATGTCTGTCCCAAGTTTGAATCATAACAGAGGTAATACCTCAGGCCCGTAAGAGGAAGGGATACCAAGGAGCTGTCCAGTGGCCTGGGAGGATCTTGTCACACTTGGCTTGTACAGAGGGGGTGTAAGTGTAAGGTGATGCTCCTTCCTGGGTGTTGAAATAGAAATGGACACTTAAAAGCCTCCTTCCTATGAACTCAGAGGTTTAAGAAAAGGGACTAGAACCAGTGAAAATAGATTTCGCAATGAAATTCCATGTAGAGTTTGAATATGTCAAAACCACCCTTACTCACAGCAGACACTGAAAGGTAAAAATGTGGGGTTCGCTCTGAACCAGATGTAACACGCTCCACATAGCCAAGGGATCTTTATTCATGGTGGGGGTCTGTGCAGGTGGGCGCCCAGGAGAAGGAAGGAGGAGAAAAAGGGGAGAGGGGATGTGGGGCATGGAATTTATAGGGCCCGCTACAAACGCGTGGTGGTCTATGGATTGGTCACTTCAAAACTGGCGTGATAGATAAGCATCCGTGGTTCCGCGGTTATCTTCTTTGATGTAGTAACCTGAGCGGCCAGGCTTTGTTCTCTCAGCTGGGGAACTGCCTTGGCTTTAGAGAGGGGAGGGGCCGAAACAGTATGGGAGGGCTGTTTCTACCTTATAGACACCATCAACAGCTCTTGGTTTTCTTGTTTACTAAGCCCAGACCCAGCCTTGGAATGACTCTCAAGAGAGAACTTCAGGCAGAATTCCATTCTGTAACACACCAATGTCAAACACTGTGGGCCTTCCCACCCTCACCCATGACAAGCATCACAAATAGATGGTGGCATTCTTGCTCCTTAAACCCAGACACAGCCCTGGAAGGCCTCTTCACAGGCAACCTCTATCAATCAGAATTGGTATAAGAGATGGAATTCCATTCCCATTTTCAGCCTTTGCCCATCTGGTTACATCTTTTGTTATTGCTATTTTTCTCCTTTTCAGTGTCCTATATGTTAAATGGTGAAATCCTACCTTGGATCAGTAGATCTCACTATTTAAGGGTGATACATGCCTCATATACCAAGTGTGGTAGTTATAACTCAGCCACTCTTTTCACTATGCAGGAAAGCATAATCAAAAGCAGGTAAATGTCACAGACAATATTCTAAGGATAATATGCATATTAGTCAGCTTTCCATCACTGTGACAAAATGCCTGAGAAAATCAACCTAAAAGGAAAAAAATGTTTATTTTGGTTCTCATTTTTAGAGGTCTCAGTCCATGGTCACTTGGTCCTGTCACTTTAGGTCTATGGTAAGACAGAATATAGTGGCAGGGAGCATGTGGTAGAACAAAGCTGCTCATGGTAGCTGGCAAGGAGAGAGAGAGAGAGAAATAGAGTGAAAGAGAGAGAGAAAAAGAAGGGAAAGGGTCAGGGTCCCAATCTCCCCTTCAAGAGCACAGCCCTAATGTCCTAACTTCCTTCCATTAGGCTCTTCTCCTAAGGTTCTACCACCTCCCAATAGTACCACAGACTGGTGACCAAGCTTTTAATGGACTTTGGGGGACATTAAATATCCAAACCATAACAATATGGAATTTTAATTTTTTAAGTAAACAATCAGGAAATTCCATTATAAATGTTATAAGAAATGACTCGCTACACATTTCCCAGCTGTGGTTCTTGGTGACTCTATCATGCACCATTAGCCACTGGGAAAGTTTCCAGGCCAGGATCAGATCCTCCAGCCCTCACCTTACAAAGCTGAAGATGCTCACAGAAGTCAGCCTGACATTCAGACCACACCTAACAGTGCTCGTCTGTCCCTCTGGACCTGTTACCTGTAGGGAAAGGTAAGAGGCACTATTTCAGAGAGAAGCTAAGGGACCTACGGGCAGCTCTATCGATGGTCCCTCACGAAGTCCTTCAGTGGTCTTGGGTTTGCAATAAAAGACAAGTAGGACATGCCAACTTTTCCCACCCTGCAGGCCCTCCCTTGACCTTCACACACACGCCACCCATCCTGAATCCCCAGGTTCCTGCATCCTCACACTCCGTTGGCTAGCATTAGACACAGAAATCTCGCATGAAAGCCAGAAAGATATCAAAGGAAATATGGGGCTGGCCAATGGCTTTACTGCTCAGTGTTAACCTCAGTTCCTTCTGGGCAGGCCGTGCTCATTCCACATTTGCTATTTAGCCTGAGGTATCTGAAGTTTAACGAAGTTCACGCAAAAGAAGTTCTTTAAACCACAATTGACCAGTGAGTCCCGCATACAGGGGAGATGGGCCAGGCAAGGAGTTGAATTACACATGGCCAGAGCCCCTAGCAGCGGGGAGGCTTGAGGAAAACACAAGCCTCCCTGGTTGTCTTTGCTTCCTTTTAGTGGCTCCCAGTGGCCTCCTCAGTTACTTCCACAGGTAAGGAGGGGAAGCAGCCTGAATAATTCAGTACTTTATATTATTCAACTCATCACTAGGCTCCACCAAAGTCAGCTCTGAGATCACAACATTTCCGGGCAGTGTTCACACTGCGAGGCCAGCTGCACACTAACCAGAACGTGATGGAGCTTCCCAGAGGAGGCCTCCAGAAGGTGTGAAGGAATTTTAATTTGAAATTCAAAACTAAGAGTTTCACCTTCCCAGTGGACCACACTGGGCTGTAGCCCTTACAGAGTAATTGAAAAATTCTTGTGTCAACAACTCCCCAGGGGAAAGAGGCCAGGCCTCAGCAAGGCAGTTTTGAGAGATTCCAGAAGGCCTCCTTCAGGTTTGCTGTGAAAGGAATGAGTTCCCTGCGCTGATCCTGTGTGTGGGTCATGCCCAGTTTGTCACCAGGTAATTGATTTCATGGCTAAGGCTGAAGCCAAGGCCAAGTCAGAGATGGTAAATACAGCCTGTGGCTGGCTGAATCTAGGATCAGACCTGCCTGTGGACAGTCCCCAGCTCAGGTGGCCATTTGAGTTCCTTTGTGCTTGTCTGGTAAATGAAGGCTTTATTGGTGGTGGTCCTGGGAAAAGGGAGGACTGAGGAGTGGAGTGGGAAGGAGATGGGAGGAAAAGAAAGAGAGGGAAATGTGTGATATCCATTTTGGCTCAGAGTTTTGTACTTAGAACATACAAACCTGGCAGGTCAAGTGATATCTGAGATTGTCAGAGTTATCTTTTTACAGGAAAAAAAGAAAATGGAGGAAGGAAAGCAGAGCCAGGGTGGGCCATAGAGTGCAGAGGGGGAGGCAGAAGGAGGCAGGGCTTGAGCCTCAGAGCTCACTGGCATTCAGGCCCAGGCTGGGGACAGCATGGCCACTCCCGGGACTCCTCTTCTCCCCTGGGGCCCATCTATCATGGCCTTCTCAAACTCCACTTTTAAAAATTCATTATTATAGTGCTTTGGGGACCAAAAAAAAAAAAAAAAACCACACACACTAATTTTTATGACTAATTTTTGATAATGATTGTGACATGAATACTTGTTAGAATAAAATCAAAATGAGATACTGGTAAGCTATGAAGCACAAGTTCCTGAGGGAGTGGCACCTTTTCAGGGGTTATCACATGAGCATCCACCACCAGAGGCTTTCTCTGTCTATGGTAGGCCAAACGAGGGTGACAGTCCTGGGATCTGCTGAACTGTCACACCAGCAGACACTGGCACCTATATCCCACTCCAATATAATCCCCAACAATCAACACCTCCTTTGTCCTATTTATTATTCCAAAGATTTTTATGACTTGCTTTAGGAAAGAGTGAAGCCACAGGCAAGTTTGCATTAGAACCCTAAGTATTGTACCTTAAGATCCCCATGACTTCTGTCTCTTCTCCTCTCTACCATTTTATCACTTCTCTTCTTACTCTCCCCTAATCCCACAGAATATTTTTAGGAGATTACACCTCGGCAGAGAGAACATCTGGCCTAGATGTGTTTGTTTTGCAATTCCAGAGCCAAGGCATGTGGTTTCCTGTGTCTAAAATGATGAAGCACCCATGTCATTGTGAGTAGAATCTAAAAAGTGTTTTGGACAGGAAGACCACATGATTCTCCTGACAAATCTGGTGTCCAAGCAAAAGGCACTTGACAAAGGGAGATTCCAGGAACCACAAGATGATAGTCATGTCTAATGGATGTCCCAGTCACAGGACCCCCTTCCTCTGTCCTCTTGATTAGAGTAAAACATTAGGAAGAAAATACAAGAATGAATCATTTTTGAATACTAATAAGCACTTGTCCTTGTTCAAGGGCAGGAAGCAGAACTTACCATAGTGCTAAACTCTGGATTTTTAGCTACCTGAAAGTTTAAGAAGGCTAACAAGTCAAGGTGATGAGCCAGAACATTCTTTGCAAAATGGGTGAGAACAGTGGCAGAGACTTAACAGAAGGTAATATGAGGTGTGCAGAAGAATACTACATAGACAATGTTTTTATGGAAATTATGGTGGAGAAGCAAGTTGAAGATACTAGGAAGAAAAGGAGGAAGTGTGGCTGGCAGATGCTGGAGTCCAATGACAGCTGAAAAATAAGTCACACTGGACTTGGGGGCAAAGGAGGAGCAGAACCTGGAGAGAAAGGACAGACTGAACTGTTGAAAAAGAAGGAGCCCTTGCTGAGCCTAGCCCCCTCCCAGCACTGAGCTCCCCAGGACTTCCTACTAGAAACCTATGGGGTCCCAGATGCATGTTGCACACCAAGCTTTGCTCACACAGTTCTGTCTGCAGTGCCTCCTTTCTATGTCCACCTGGCAAACTCTTTTACATCCTTTTAAAGACTCGCCACTCTGCCATTTTCTCTGATGAGCACTTCTTCGACACCCCACCATCAAAGAAAGTTTACATATTCTTTCTTTATACCAATCCCTCCATCTCCTTTCATCAGCTACTAAATGGTACTCCACGAGGGCAGTGATTATGTCTTTTCATCTCCCTGTCCCCCCTGTAAGAGCAAGATAATATTTAGCGACCAATAGACAAGCCAAAATACATATCCAAAAAGAGACACACATACCTTTCACATCACTTGTCTGACTGTGTACGAAGACCTAGGTAGACTCATAGAGCAGTCAAGGTTCAGTCAACTGTCTGTAAAGAACAAATTTAATATGAAGAATTGTTAACTACAAAGTTATTTAAGTATCTGAAAGAACAATGAGGGAATTCTATATTTTCATAGAGGTAAGTAGTTGCACAAACAGCTTCCTCCATGCATCACAGGCTGGGAGAACTCACAAAAGTGAAATCAGCAGGAAATAGGAAGGAGCAAGTCAGTTCCTTCTACAGCTTCCGCATAGCAGGCTCCCCGTAGCGCCCCCTACAGGAGAGCCTAATAAGAGCGCCATCTAGCAAAGCAGAAATGGGCTTTGCAGAGTCGCAGCTGCAGCATCTTAAAATGCTGTTAGAGGGGGCTGGGATTGTAGCTCAGCGGTAGAGCGCTTGTCTCGCATGCGTGAGGCCCTGGGTTCGATCCTCAGCACCACATACAAGGCAATAAAATAAAGACATTGTGTCCATCTACAATTAAAAAATATTTAAAAAAAAAAATGCTGTTAGAGGGGCTGGGATTGTGGCTCAGCGGTAGAGCGCTTGCCTTGCATGCGTGAGGCCCTGGGTTCGATCCTCAGCCCCACAAACAAAGCAGTAAAATAAAAACATTGTGTCCATCTACAACTAAAAAAAAAAAAAAATGCTGTTAGCGGGACGGAGGGTGCATGAGAGACAATAGCTAAATAACTGGGACAGCTCATCCTGGTGGGGTTAAGGGAGTGCATGCTTTTTACTTTCCTTACGCAAGAAATTAGTTGGAGTACTTCTCTTAGCCTATAACTGTTAGTTTGTGCCTTGCCTTTCCCATTCCAAGCACCCATTCCCAGCGGTGACTCAGAAGCCAGGAAAACCCTATAGAGACTGGCAGTTTCCGTCCAGACTCGAGGCAAACATTTCTAGGAGCTGCCAAAGGGAGGCCATCAAGCCCTGAGTTATGAATAGGCTCATTCAGAATGGCTGCGAGAGATTAAAGCACTCGCCTCCAAACTGAAGTGTGGTGTCCCTCCCCCAACCTCGCTTAAACATCATAACTCTTTAGTAAAACAACCATATCAGCTATTTAATTCCCGTACTCGCTCACAAAAAAAAAAAAAAAAATACTATTTGGCTATACTGCTGATGGCTCTTAGAAAAAAGCAGTACACAGGAAAATTTCAGGTGCCTCTTTGATGGTGCCCACCCTCACCCAGTAAGAGATACCACTTCTATCTAGAGGCTTTTTGAACCCGAAACTCAAGTCCAAGGTTTTGTGCCCAGAGATTCTTCATCCCATTCTCCAAAATATTTCTGGTCTATTCCTGCCTCTCTCCTCCGTCGAAGCTGGAAAGTGAAAAGGCAAATTGTCTTTTATGGCAGGACCACTTTTATTTAAAAGTAAATTACATTCCCAACCCCAGGAAGCACCGCCCTCCTGCTGCTGTGCTTCCCTTCATTCTAGCTCTGTGGCTGCTGCCTCCGGCTGGCTTGGTGGAGTCACGTGGTGCTGCCCAACACATTCCCTCCTTTCCACTTACTGGCTGCCCCACCTGTTTTCTACATGCTTTCCTTTCACACCTGTCGCCCCCTGGGTTGTAAATACCATCATTTGCTTAGGACACATCAGGGCTGAGGTTGTGTGGAGCCAAAAATCCAAAAAGAAATTATTCTTTGAGGAACTTTTCATCACCAAAAGGGAAGCCTCATCCAGTGAAGCCTGGATTCCTCTAGGGTAATAATACATATGCAAGATGCTGTTTACATAGGACATTGTCTAAAATAATGTGGGTTATAGGAGTTTCCTTCAGTGTAACGCAAAGCCAATTTTTAAAAAAATTATTTATTTATTCTATTCAGATTTACACAATAGCAGAGTGCATTTTGATTCGTTGTACACAGATGGAGCACAACTTTTCATTTCCCTGGTTGTACGTGATGTAGAATTACAACATACATGCGGTCATACATAAAGCTAGGGCTCTGATGTCCATCATATTCCCCCATCTTTACTGTCGCCCCCTCCCCCTCCCACCGCTTTGACCAAAGTTCCTCCATTCTTCCCGTGTCCTCCCCCACATTATGGATCAGCATCCACTTATCAAAGAGAACATTCGGGGGGCAGTTCCAAGATGGCGACCTAGACAGACACCGCGGTCAGTAACTCCAGAACCGGCGATAGAAGTTGTGCAATTTCCATCTCTCAGCCAGCTTCTGGGCATTATCCGACAGCTGTCCCCGCAGGAATTCTACTCGTGCATGTACTCAGACCCACCAGGCTGCAACATTTGCCACAAACAGCGTGACTTCAGCAGGAATCGGCACACCGCGGCCGACATTGCAGCAGCTGGTAGTTCCACTGTGGGTGGTTCGGAGCCCCAGCCCAGGGCCCCGCCCCGGGCAGGGCCTGCTTCTACACGAAGGGGCATGGGACAGCTCATGGGAACAAACTGAACTCAACACAGAACACTGTGAAAAGACAGTGATTTCACCCATGGCCTGACCCAGAGTTACACCCAGCTGTGAAACCCACACCCAGGACACCAGCGGGGAAAGCCCAGCAAGCAACGGACAATGCCAACTACTGGAGGTGAAAGGAACCACTCCTGTTTATTTACATTGAGACTTTTTTTTAACTTTTTTTATTCTTATTTTTTATTTTATCCTTTATCTTCTTCCAATATTTCTATTGTTTGATCTTTTTGTTTTATCTCACAGCTCTTTTCTTTTTCCCCTTCTTTCTTTTTCCTTCCCTCTTTTCTCTCTCACTTTTTTCCTACCCTCTAATCCTCAACAGTTGTGAAACCAAGTATTTGTTATACAGTGGGTCATGGTAGATTGAGATTTCTGAACTGTCTACTAGAGTGGTATGATATAGTTTTATAACTCACACTTGCATATGTTTTATTCTTCTTGATATCATCTCTCCTCGCTGTATTCCCTTTTCTTCCTCCTTACAGGTCTTCCCCAACTCTTGGTTGCTGTTTTTACTAATAACCAACTTCTCTTGGATTCCTTTTTTATGCTTTCTAAGATCTAATAACCATATCCTCACTTCCTACTACCCCAACAATCTATCCTACACCACACCCTCAAGTTTTCCTAGCCCACCAACAGAAACTATAGACCCCTGTGCGAACTTATTGTTTACATAATAGATTGTAAAGGAACCCATAGTTGTTGTATATCGTGACTAAACTATAAATGTATTTGGGAACTATTAGGAACTACTTGGTTTGAAACTATATATTGCTTGTATTGAGATCAATCAATATTGGTCTCCCCTTTAAAAGAGAGGTTCTGAAACCCTGCAGGGAAACTATACCTGTATAGGAGTAAAAACTGTAACAACTTGGATCAGCAGAGCTAGAAGGAAAGACATGCAAGCACCATGAAAAAACAAGGAAAGAAAGTGACTCAAACAAACCAAGATAACACACTACTTGAATCCATGGTCAGTACAGCAGAAGAAATGACAGAACAAGAACTCAGGATGTACATATCTAAAATGCTCTGTGACATAAAAAATGATATAAGAGAGCAAGCCCAGTCAGCAAAAGACCATTTCGATAAAGAGATACATAGGCAAATATAGGAAGTAAAAGATCACTTCAATAAAGAAATACAGAGGCAAATACAGGAAGCAAAAGATCACTTCAATAAGGAGATAGAGAACCTGAAAAGGAACCAGACAGAAACCCTTGAAATGAAAGAAACAATAAACCAAATTAAAAACTCAAGGGAAAGCATCACCAACAGATTAGACCACTTGGAAGACAGAACCTCAGATACTGAAGACAAAATATTTAACCTGGAGAATAGAGTTGACCACACAGTGAAGATGGTAAGAAGCCATGAACAGAACATCCAAGAGCTTTGGGATAACATTAAAAGACCAAACTTGAGAATTATTGGGATAGAAGAAGGCATAGAACTCCAAACCAAAGGAATGAGCAATCTTTTCAATGAAATAATATCAGAAAACTTTCCAAATATGAAGAATGAATTGTATAATCAAATTCAAGAGGCTTACAGGACACCAAATGTACAAAATCACAACAGACCTACACCAAGGCGCATCATAATGAAAATGCCTAACATTCAGAATAAGGAGAGAATCTTAAAAGCCACAAGAGAAAGGAATCAGATTACATATAGGGGGAAGCCAATTAGGATCACTGCAGACTTCTCAACCCAGACCCTGAGAGCAAGAAGATCATGGCAAAGCATATACCAAGTGCTAAAAGAAAGCGGATGCCAACCAAGAATCTTATATCCAGCAAAATTAAGTTTTAGATTTGAAGATGAATTAAAACCTTCCAAGATAAACAAAAATTAAAAGAATTCACAGGAAGAAAGCCGGCACTACAGAACATTCTTGGTAAAATATTCCATGAGGAGGAAATCAAAAACAATAATGAAAACCTGCAGAGGGAGGAGCTACATTAAAGGCCAAACAAAGGAGAAACCCAGTCAAGTTAAAAACTGAAGAATAAACCAAAATGGCTGGAAATACAAACCATGTCTCCATAATAACATTGAATGTCAATGGCCTAAACTCAGCAATTAAAAGACACAGACAGGCAGATTGGATTTTAAAAAAAGGCCCAACAATATGCTGCCTCCAAGAGACTCATCTCATAGAAAGAGATATTCACAGATTGAAGGTGAAAGGATGGAAAAAAATTTATCACGCACATGGACTACG
>PVHX01010451.1:0-69892 GCA_004024805.1 Geosciurus inauris
ACAAAATTATAAGCAGATTACATTCTTCATATTAAACATCTTTATATGCACTTCCAATGAACAGTATATATATATATATATATATATATATATTTATATATATTTTTTATCAACTATCTTTACTATACCCATTCCCCTTTCCTGCCCCCCGCCTCCCCCATGTCACGTCCAGTATTTCTCTATTTCTCTTATGTCTATGTTTAGTCTTAACATCTTAGATTGGGTTAGCAGTGGCCCTTTCCTTCTGAAATATTCGCTGATCCTTAATGCTCTGGGCATATAAAGACACATATGGCAATCTTAGGGGAAGGACTTAATTCAGGGCTGCAAGTGAACTTATGATGTCTACATATTTAAGTGCTCTATTCTAGCTAGCTTTGTGCATGGCACCCTCATTGTCACTGATCTGCAGACTTCATTTGACCTTGGATCATCAAGAAATGGGCCAGAGAGGGAATGAAAAACTTATCAACTCCATAAGATTTTAGGAGGCAATTCTTCAAATGGAATGTAAATAAAAATGGTAGAACTATACTAAATGTACTTCATACATAGTTAATTTGCCTCAACTCCTTTTACATTCATTAAAAAAAGACAAACATCATGGATGAGACAATGTTTGTAAATACAGTCCAGATTATGAGACTTGCATTGTATTTACCATCATGTATGTAATAGAATTGAGTTGTCACAAGTGTAACTTTGGGAGTTTCATTCTTCATTACTGACTAAAACCCACACCCCTCAAGAGGAAACATTTTGTAGTGATGGAAATATTCTCTTCTTGATTGTGGTAGGATCTCCACGATTATAAATATTCATCAAAACTCATCAAACTGTATACTTTAAAAGAATGCATTTTACCACATGTAAATTAAACTTCCATGAACTTGATTTAAAAAATCATCCAAGCCCCTATTTCCACTGATGGTGGAAATCTTAATTATTTTAACTCAGAAAAAGTTCAGCTACTTCCAATGTAAAGTTTAGTTTCTTTTGGCCAAAAGCTGATCAATTATTCTTTGCCTTTTCCTGATGTACATGGGCATTGTAGTTCTTGGATATTATCCTTGTATCTGGAGGGGGATACCAGGTATGGGGGATACCTTCTGTTCTCTCTGGTCCTCCCTGAAACATATCATCATGCTGTTGTTTGGGTGTCACGTCCTCCCTCTTAATGTCCTAATATCCCACCATGGCTTTGGTTTCCATGCCCACAACTCTGTGCTCCCTTTGGTGGAACCAAGAATTCACTCCCTTGGGACTCTCACCTGATCTCAGCCATCCCCATGCTTTGCTTGGTAACATGGGTGAGGGTTGATGAGGGAGTTCTGTTGCCTTCCCCACACACTACTGGCTGCGTGGGACAACAGGACTCTGCTGCAGGGCTTCCCCCATAACTCAGCTTTTAGCCATTCCCTGGCCCATCAACCAAGTCAGAGGGAGGAAAGGAAGGAGAGAAGAGAGACGGAAAGAGGCAGAAAGGAAAGAAAACAAACTTCTCTTTCACTTATTTTTTTAAAAAGTATTTTTCAAAAACTCTTAAAACTCAGTCATGTCTCTCACCATGTCTTTTCTAAAATTCATTCAATACATTCCAGAAATCAATGCCCTTTTTTCTAGAATTTTCCCAGAACTGCCTTTTCCCAAGCAAAAAGTTTCACACCATAGAGGCCCAATGTCATTAGAGTGAAAATTATCAGCTACAATCTCCCCATAGTGTCCTGATATGTTTGCTGGAATGATGATGGACAATGATCTCTTGACAGATAGAATTTCAATTCTGAATGGCAGAAAGCAGGGCTTTGTTCTGGCTATCTAGTTTTTAGATGACATAGTCCTTCCACTGCATAAGAGGAGGTCATTGAGGCCATGGGTGGCCGGCATAGTACTGTTTGACTTGTGTTATGCTTAGCCACCTCCAGGCGATTCTCTTGTTTGATTCTCAGTAGCTCACCCTGGACAGTGGTCTTCTCCAGTCTGTTCCAATTCATTCAGCTATGATGCCATGTTTCCCAGCACCCTGACCCTCGTTAGGCATGTGCTCAGCTTCTAGGAGCAGTATATTGCTACACCACTTAGGGCTGTGCTTCAGAATCCGAAACCGTGCTTGCCTCTTGATAAACAATTGCCAACTGTTCCTCCTCCCTGTTCATCTTTTCTTGCTTCTACTACCTATGTCTCTGTGGCCACAGCTTTGTAAATTGAATTGCTTTCCTTTTAATTTAATCTGCTTTTAATTTTAACAAATTTTCCCACAACATGCAAGTAGATGGGCTTGTTCAATCTCTCTTCTTTTCCTTTGCTTTTTTCTCTTGTATTAGTTTTGTCCTTATTTCTCCCTGGTCCGCATAAATGAGGACTCAGGCATGCAACACAGGCATCCTTAGCAGTACGTTTAGAACAGGGCTGATGCCGTCATGTGAGAGGAGCTGAGGGAACATGTAGAACTGAATTCTTGGGAAGTTTCCATCTATTTCTGCATGCTTCCTGCTGAGCCCCTGAGGCTGGTAGACCCCTTGGGTTTTAAGGAGTGTCTCTTCTTAATCTGCTTCTTCCTGGGCCTGAGGACAAGTCCTAATGGAGTGTTTGTAAGAGTCATAAGGAGAGATGAACTGTGGTTTTTCTGGGTTCTGGTATGTCCTGTCTCGAACTCATCCTTATTTTCCCACCTGATGTTGATAATGAGGTAGGATAGAAAAAGTAAATACATAGAAATAAAACATAAAGGAAGGACAAGGAAATAAACTTTTAATTCAGAAGTTCTGCATACTTTTGTAGGCCTGTCCCTTCCTAGGCAGTCTCTTTGCTAGGCCAGTCACTTCCAGATTCCTAGGAAATCTGTACATCTTAAAGTTAGCCATAAACTCATTCATTTCTACTTTGTTCACTCTTAATGAACCCCTCCAATAAATATATTGAGAAAAGAGAAATATGATATTTTGAGAAAGCTATAATTTAGGGGACTTTACAGTGCTACTTACTGATTAGATGATGAAGACCATACCATATTGGCCTAAGGACCTCGAGACTGACAAGAGCAGCATGAGCCACACTGAGATCACCAAACTGATATCATTTTTACATAACTTTTTATAGTCATGTCTCACCAAATTTCCTTTAAAATAAGAGCTAGGAACCTTAAAGTACATCTTACTCTGGAAATGGCCTGCATTCTCCCTTGATGTGTATTCCTTGCTTTGTCCCAAACAGCATCTCTCTCTTACGATCACTCCACTTCTTCCTTAAATATGTATCTGCTTTCCTAAATAAACTTCTGTTCATGCATCTGACTGGCTTGAGCTGAAATTCTTTTCTATCACATAAGCCAAGAACCTACTGAGTCCAGTTTCCCTTCTCCTAGGAATTTTTTGGACTTTTTTGGGGGAGACATTACTTTTGCTGTGACAGCAGGGTCCAAGGAAACAGCTGCAGAAGACACAAAATGTGTGTGGTTGAGGACTCTTTCCCCATCCACGTGGCTGGACAGAAAATGCTGTACCATTAAGAAAATGTAAACTCCAGCTAAAATAATGTAAGCTCTGCTAGCATAATTTATCTATTTATTTTTGTTTCAAAAGAAAGCTGAGAAACTGGATTCAGTGATATTATAGCAAAGAAACCAAATTTTGGAGACTTATATACTGAATACTCCAACAGACATAAAAAAGAGATGGTAGTAATGAACACCATTTCTTTCCCAGCACTATGTGTGGTAGAGGACCTTCATAATGACTAATCTATAGCCTGGAAGGATGCTCAGCCAGGTGAACATCTTTGAATGCCAAGTCTACCCATAAAGCAGTCAGAGTTCAGGAAATGTCAACACCAGAATTCTGCAAGGCAGATGTAGTTCATCCATGGATTATTATGTCAACATGAAAACTTCTTTTTTACTGGTTCAAAAGCCAACCAGAAATCTAACTAGTTTTATTCATTTGTTGTAGTCAAACTGGACTAGAAGAAAAATTTTAAGTTGTCATTCCTGGACAAACACTTTACATATTCCTCTTACTTCAAGTGAAAAAATTCATATTAGTAGAATTTATTTTAGCCTGCTTCCTGACAGACATGTGGCATTTTGAATGTATCTTTGTGGTTCAGGAATATTCCTGTATTGAGCAAGTATAAATTATTTTTTCAAGCTCCATGTTTGCTGCAGTTAACAGAGACTGAAGAATCCAAGAATTAAGAATACTATTTATGAAGATATTAATGCTTCAAGTTGGTGCTAATGTATCATCACTAACGGATATTGGACAAGAATTCTTGCCTGTACAATCATCAAGAATATAATAAATGCTGGAAAGGATGTGGGGATATTGTACACTCATGAATTATTAGTGAGAATTCAAATTAGTACAATGACTTTGGAAAGCAGTGGTGTGGAGATTCTTAAAAGACTAGGAATGGAACCACCATATGACCCTACTATTCCACTCCTTTGTATTTATCCAAAAGAATTAAAATCAGCAAACTATAGTGATACATGCTTACTAATGTTCACAGCAGCACAATTCATAGTAGCCAAGTTATGGAACCAGCCTAGAAGCCTGTCAAGAGATAAATGAGATGAATGGATACAGAAAATGTGATATGTAAATATATATATTATATACTAATAAAACATATATACATATATGTACATATATATTGATATTAACTGAAACAAAAAGGAGAATGAAATTATGGCCTTTACTAGTAACTGGATAGAACTGAAGAACATCATGCTAAGTCAAATAATTCAGACTCAGAAAGTCCAAGGTCAAATGTTTTCTCTCATGTGAGAAAGCTAGAATAAAATAGGGAAACAAAGGGGGAAGGAATCCCATGAAAATAGAAAGGAGATCAGTGGAGTAAAAAGGAGAGAGAGGAGAGACAGCCAAAGGGAGGAATTGCAAAATGAAATTGACTAAATTATGCGATGTACATGTATGATTAAGCCACGATCAATTTCATCTTAATGCATATCTCTAAAACACCAATTAAAACAAGAAAATAGAAGACCAGTAGAAGCAGTGAAATAGAGGGAGGGAGGTGGGGAAGGAAAGGGAAAGTACTGGAGACTAAATGGAACAAATTGTACCCCATGCATGTATGAATATGTCAAAAGGAATCCCACTAGTATGTGTAACTATAATGCACTAATAACAACATTTAAAAAAATTCTGGACTACAGAGGTGTTTGGAAATAAACCTGCAAGGGAAGATTTTGAAAGATTTTTGTGTCACTAATAAAATGTGTTAAATCTTATGGTACCGGCCACACTTTTATAGTCCCAAAGAAGAAATAAGTTCAGGAAAGCAGGCAACAACAACAACAAAAAAGACTGAACTTTGACACTTATATGCATCACAGGCATTCGCTGAGAAACAGGAGATGGAGAAGTTGTTGAAATGATAATAAATAATAGGTAAATATGAGGATGAACATTGAAGACAATGACATTGCAGGCATAAGTGAAAACTCTGGTGACAATATGTAGTGTAGCTATCAGTTGAGCTGGATGGCAATTGTGGTAAACAGAAAGACAAGAATTTTATTCTGTGCTTCTGGTGGACTGTCAGAGTGAGTTAGTTGTTCATAAGCAGCTGAAGCACTTAACTAATTGTCAGAAAGAAAAAATAGCATCAATGATGATAAAAAGAACATTAAAAATATTTTGACAGAAATGTCTAACTACATAGGTAACCCAAGTCAATGAGTCAACTCTTTCAGGTTCTTTTAGCTAAATGATGGTGATAGATACCTTAATGGCAACTTTGCAATACTGATGCTTTAGGGATGATTATTTGTTGTCAGAAAGATTGATTAATAATACTTGTCTTTGAATCTGTTCAGGTTAAATGATCTCTTCCATCTGTAAAGCTGACATCTTGAAACCCATCTTTGTAATTTTCAAGAATTTGAGCAAATTTAAAGTTCTAACTCACGTTGTAGACTTATCATTGGGTTCCACGAGGAGTTCATCTCCTTATGTGTAGGGTGTCCCTCTCTTGGAGTAAAGATAATTTGTTAGCCTTGTACATTTTAACAGCAGAATGATTATCTGTTAGCTAGGACATATGGTCCTGCCTTTAGAGTAACACCTTAAACACTGACACTCCTTCATGTCCAAGGAGAAAGGTCCAAAAAAGGATTCACTGCAGGCTTTGTTTGCTAGAACTCCTTTAAAACATGGAATATTTTAGAGTGCATCTAAGTGACATTAAATAAGCATGCTTAAATACTCCCTTTGGGTTAAGTTAGAGGAGGAAGAATTTTACATTGCTTTAAGGATCATGAAAATGTCTGGATATAGAATTTATTGTTGTGAATTTCACATTTTTTTGAAAAACAAATACATGACTTTGTTCAGAATTATAGCAAATGCTTAGTGAGTTATGTTATGGAATATAATTGATACAGTCAATGTTACAAATTTGAGCAAAATGTCTATTTCTCTTGGCAAGTAGGGTTGTGTTTTCTTACATCTTCCAATTTACCTTAATAGCAATGTAAATCTTTCTGATATGATTTGAGCATAAAACTGAGTGTTCAACTTTGATAACCACTTTGTTCTAAATGTCAGATACATTTATTTCTCTGAATTTTAGATGGAAAGTAAGTTTTTTTGTGTGTGTTGTTTTCTTTCTTTTTTGGGGGGCTCTGTGTGTTTGTGTGTGTGTGTGTGTGTGTGTGTGTGTGTGTGTATTTAACCTAATCAATTTATAGCACTATGTTTGAAAGTATTCAAGGCCACATGCAGGTAGTAGGCCAAGCACATGATATCATTAGGGGATGTGAACGGAGACTAAGTGTTGTTTTTTGTGCTGTAAATAAGTGGACTTGTGTCCAAAATAAGTTTTGATATGTCCCTTTTAAGAATTTGACTATTCATTTAATTGTCTTACTTTATGTATGTCAATGTTTTTCATAATGTAGTTGTGTACAAGTTTGTTCTTCCTCTGAAGTAAAAAAAATCCAGTAAGCAGAAACCTGTACTCTTTCCAAAGACATCAAATCATCCTTGTCCTTATACTTGTTTCCATGAAGAATTCCAGCCAAAGTTTTGACTTAATTCTGTTCAGGCAGTTCCAGAGTTTGTTAGACCAGTTCTTCTTTGTAGGAAGTTTGAAAGATTTCTTTGGCTGTCCTAAATTCATGAGAAATGTTCTGATTTTCTGCTTAAACTCTGCTGGGTTTCACTCTGGGGTATTTTAGAATATGTAAGACTGCACAAAGAAACTGATTTATCTTTTCTGCTTATACCATTTCCCAATATACTACATTTGTCTTTTTTAAAGGTCAGGCATGAGAGAAACAGGCAATGTTTCTCACTTACCTTGTTTTCTTACTTGTTGGATTTTCATGTCTGAGTTCTTTGGAAAATGTTAATGTGAATTTCTATAAATGCAACTGCTCAATTGCAGAGTATGATTTATAAAGAGTTTTAGGATCATGGAAAACAAAGAGCTCACTTTGTTTTGTACCCAAGATATTATTCATAATAATAGTATCAGCAAGAGCAATCTCTTTTCTAATTAGTGATTTCTACCAGTGTCTCAGAAATGGCCTTAATTCTAAGGTCAAATGTAGTGTATTATAATTTTCTAGAACCTCAACTGGGCTCTTTTAAAAAATTATATTTAAATTTGCATCTCTCTAGGATCTTTGTATTTTTTCTTTCTCAAGAGGGCTATTAAAAATCTCCATTATTGGAATAGTAATCTCCAAGAAGTAGCAGCACAAGTGACCAGCTGTGATTAGAACAGCCAAACTTCAGGGGGAAAAATTGCCACTTTCATCTAATTAAGAGAGAGGAGAGGTTTTTTTCCCCCCTAAATACAACTTCTCATAATAACTGTGTTAGTGTAGTGGTTAATGAAAGTACATAATTGCTAACAATAATTATTTTGAAACAGTCATTCTGGGAATAGCCAGTCTCTGTGAATGAGGTAAACATTAAGTAGCCAAGAGTATGTTTGAATGGAGGTATGGATAAGAAAAGGAGTTGGGGCCAAATATCATAAAGAAATTCTGATTCCTTTATAGAATATCTAAGTGTATTCAAAGACATAAATAAAAACAAGAAAGATAATATCAGATTTCTGACATTTCAGTGGTGGTTTATGAAATTCACATATGCACTGGCACTAAGCCAGGGGCAGAAACAGACTCTAATGTATTTATCAACCTCATCGGCACCAGAGGAGATTCAGGGAATCGGAAGCTTCATCAATCCAAAAGCAACAAAACCAGATTTCAACGTGGACAGGTAATGGGAAGATCATTAATTGCCTAATCCATTATCCTTCCTCTAATTTTTCACTAAAAAAAAAATACAAAAAACAGACGCAAATTTCCTGTGATACTCATTGGGTACCTATTAGGAGTTATAAGGGGTTGTTTCTTAGTGTGCATGTTATTGAATTCTGAAGTTGAGTAGACGTGGACTTTACCAGGAAGAACTCAACTGTAAGTGAGTCTGGGTTTCTTCAATTACAAAGCAAAACGAAACAAAACAAATTCCCCAAGATTCTACTTTCAGATAGGGAAGACTAGCTTGTAACAAAATGAGCATCCTGCTGAGAACAACTAGACACGTTTGATAAAACATCTTTCAAATTAGTTTGAAAAGCATTGGAGAGCTATTGGGCAATTAGAGCTTGAGGGTCCATGATTCTGAAGAGAAAGAAACGCAGATGAGAACCTTGTACTGGCAGAGCCTTCCACCTTTGTTCAACAAATGCTTAGAAACAAGAAGCCAACCAGAACGTGGCAGTGCAGGTTGAGATGCTGTGCAGAGGTTGAGGAGGGCTCACGGGGGTTGGATTCCTCCGCACTAGTGAATAGAGGAGCTTCATGTGTGCCCTCCCAAAGCAGAGCCAGGACAGGTCTTTCAGGCTGTCAGCAGGGGAGGTAACACTAAAACACAGCAGTGCAACAATGAGAGTGTGAGAAAGAGAAAGAGAAGACCAGTATAAATATACATACCAGGAGCTGCTGCTGTTGGCAGCAGTGGGTGGATCCCTCCAGGACCTCAGTTGACAAACGGGGCACCATAGCAGCAATGACTGGAGAGAGTCAGTCCTGGGGCCATTCACAGAGAGCCTCCTGCCCTGTTGCCATGGTTACTCTGTCCATGAGACCACTGCACAACAGTCACTGTTGGCATGGCCAAGTCAAGACCTTTATTGAAAAAAATTTAAAAAGACACTAATAGAGATATTATTAAAACTGTAATCCTGGATAAGAAGACTCAATATTAGAAAGTACTTGCTTCTCTTTAATTAATCTGCAGTTTTAATGCAAAAACCAATTAAAAATTGCCAGAAGATTATTTTAAGTTAAAATTGTCAAACTAATTCTAAAACATATGTGGAAATTTAAAGAGTTAAATGCTTTCAAAATAGACTTGAAGAAAAAAAATGGAGCTCTTACAGTACCAGCTATCAAAACTTATTATACAATTAAGGTAATTAAGACATGTCAGTTTGTACAGAGCATAAAAAATAGAGCAAAGAAACAATCCAGCAACAGCTCCAATATCCTGATGTGTTTAGCATCAGAGAAAGGATTGTCTTTTCAATAAATTTTTATAGTAACTTGGATATCATGAAAGAAAAAAAATGAAATTAGGACTCCTTTCCTACACCAAATCCTGGAATCAGTTCATTACAAATTTAGTTCTAAATGTGAAAGGTAAAATAATAAAATGTCTAGAAGATAACATAAAAGAAATCTTCACAGTCTTGGGGTAGACTAAGATTTTAAAAGTTCTGTGGTAAAATACACATAACATAAAATTGATCATCATAACCAGGATTTTTAAATTTGAAAAAAATCATATGCTTTTATTATTTACATGCTGATATGAAGTATATAGACATTTTAAAGGAATTAACTACATTTACATTGTGCAATTATCACTATCATTCATCTCCAAACTCTTTTTTAAATTCTTACAAAACCGAATCTCTGTACCCATCCAATAACAACCTCCATTCTTTTCTTTCCCAGTCCTTGACAACCTCTATTTTACCCTGTCTCTATGAATTTAACCAGGTGCCTCATATAAGTGAAATCATATATTTGTCTCTTTTGTAGCTAATTGCACTTAAAATAATGTCCTTCATGTTTGTGTACATTGGAGCATGGGACATATATTTTTTCCTTTTTAAGGCTGAATAATATTCATCATATATATGTACATCTTGTTCATCTGCTCACTCATCAGTGGACATGTGGGTTGCTTCTACCTTTTTGGCTGTTGTGAATAATGCTACTATGAACACGGGTGGGTAATTACAGACTGAGATTTTAAAGACAGAAATAAAGTGCTAAGCATAATGAAGAAAAGAGATAAATTATGCTATTTTAATATTAAAGACTTCTGTTCTCCAAGAAGCTGTTAAGAGAGTTAAAAGGCTAGTCACCTAGTAGAAGATATTGTAAATTATGTACTGGCAAAAGATTTGTTTATAGACTGTATAGAGAACACCCACAGATCAACAAGAAAAAGACAGATAACCCAATCTAAAACCTGGGCATGACATTTGACCATATACTCTACAAAAGAGGCTATCCAAATCACCTATAAACATGAAAAATGTTAGCAATCAGGAAATACAATGAAAACCACAGTGTGCACAATAAGAAGTCTAAACTTTCAAAGAATGACAGTAACAAGTATTGTAGCCCATGGAACACTGTAAATTTTCACACACGGCATATACAGAGTGTACATTTGTATAAGCTTTTTAGAAAACTGAGATTATCCCTGAAAACTGAGCATATTAAACCCCTGTTCCCCAAAAGAAATGAATGATATATTTAAGAACACTGCGAAATGTATTATTCTAGGAACAATATTGTCTCTAAATAGCAAAGTGATGGATAATTTAAAATAATATTTCATAATGAAAATAAATAAAATGCTATTGCACAAAATAGCATGGGTGAATTTTACACAAATGAAATGAAACAAGTCAATCATAAGGTAAACACACTGTGTTATTTTATTTACAGTGTTTTAAGACCAGGCAAAACTAATTAGGCATGTTAAAAAACAGGATAGTAGATACTATTTGGGAGCACGTGTGGAAAGGGGCATCGCCAGGGTCATGGGACAGAGCTAATACTCTGCTACTTATGGAGCGGTGGAGAGGTGTGATCTCTTTCCTCATCCATCATAAGGGTTATGGCTGCAACTCCCATAACCAAAGATAGGTTAACAAGACCAAAACATAGTGCACTTACCTGATTAACATTTTATGTGGTACAGGAATTGTAAGTGGAAGATCCAAAGACCCAGGGACAACTGTCTGATTTTATTCTCAAATTTAATTATGAATGGACAATTGTGTTGAAATATGATTCATCAAAAAGGGTGAGATCTGATGTTAACAGGCTGAGGGGGCAATACAGAAAGGCCTGTCTGCTCAGATCTTCTTGGCCTCTCTCGTGCCGCTTGTCTTCATGTCCTCTCTTTGATATGGGGCAGGACCTCTCTAGAAGGAGGGTCTTATAACTTACTAGCAAGCAAGGTAGGTCAGAGAATTTCTTTATGACCAGCCACACAGAAAGGTAGGAGAATTTGAGAGTAATGTTTGCAAGTTTTATAGCTTGCTTTAAGGGAGAGAAGTTCTCATTTCCATTATCTGCCTGGTAGGAAAGAAAGCCTAGTTTCTGTAACAGCTTTGGGGGAGAATGGACATGGGACAGGAGGGCAGAAGAACTTGTTTCTAGGTATGTTTCTGAGGCCTTCCAATCTCTTTTAGTTCAAAGTGCTCAGCCTACCAAAGTGCCAGACTTTAGGGTTCTGAGCCCGAACAATTATTTGGAATGTTTATTGAGTGTGTATTTGTAATTTGTACACTTGGTGTTTATTTCACCCTTTATTGTGAAATTTCCTATGTATGTATATGTACATATACACACACATATATATACACATAGGAAAATATATATTCTTATTTATATACATACATAAATAAAATTTTATATATGTATATATATTTTATTTGGTGGCACACACCTGTAATCCCAGCAGCTCTGGAGGCTGAGGCAGGAGGAGCTTGAGTTCAAAGCCAGCTTTGGCAATTTAGCAAGGCCCTAAGCAACTTGGCAAGATCTTGTCTCTAAATAAAATGTAAAAAAAAAAGGCTGGGGATGTGGCTGGATGGTTAAGCGCTCCTTGGTTCAATCTCCAGTACCAAACAAACAAACAACATATTTTATATATATGCACATATATATGTATATATATTTGAATACATAGTTTATTTAAAAACAAAAGGTACTGAGAGGCAGAGCAATAATGGTGGGAAGATGCCTCTGGAAGAAGCCTCCCTGGGTCAGAGTCCTGGCTTCATCATTCACTAGCAGCTGATGTGGAACAAATGCCCTTAAGTCTGTGCATTAATCTCTTCCACTGTTGAATGAGGAAGTGAATAGTATTCACTTTCTGGGTTGTTTTGAGGTCTAAGTGAGTTAATGTATGAAAAAATCCTAGAAGTGTTTGGCACATAATAAGGGTCCAATGAATGGTTATCATTATTAAACCTGTAAAATATTTTTAATAGACTGTATAGTTGAGGAGAGCAATAATTATATGCTACATGTTTGTGTGCCTCCCACAAAACATAAGGTAAAAGAGACTACCCATGAAAACTATGTAATTTTATAATACTAATAGTAGTAATAGTATAATAGTGGTAGTGTATAGTAACATGTCATGTAGCAATATAGTATTAATATAGTATTAATAGTAATACCATTTTTTTTTCTGAAAAGGAAAAAAAAGGTCTTTTCTAAAAAGACCATTAGGAACTATCCTAATGGTCACTGAGTTTTCTTTCTTTCTTTCTTTCTTTTTTTTCGTACAGATTGATATTTTTTCCATTAAGGCGGTGTCTCTTGGACAATTGAGGAAAGTTCTGATTAGTCATGATGGCACAGGTCCAGGTAAGGTTTGTTTTCTTGGTCAGAAGTTGTTTTTGATAATTTATTAAAAATAATATAAAAGGTAAGTGAAACTACAGGTCATGTAAAACTGAGATTAGAAAATAATTGACTTCTAAAAAAATATACTAGAGTACAGATTTCTCAGATTAAGTTTATCATATGACTTACAAAAGCAGTTATGCTATTCTGAGGGAAATTTCCTAGGAATTCAAAAGCGCGCACACACACACACACACGTGTGTGTGTGTGTGTGTGTGTGTGTGTGTGTGTAGAGACCCACTGGGCAATGTTTGCTGATGGATTTCTCCCATGTCCATCACCCCCTCAGCCAACCAGAAGCTTGGGGATCATCCTTAGCCTTTACTCCGCGCCCTGACTTTTACCCTGACATCTATGTTAACCAAGTCCTGTCAACTATACTTCATTAATATCTTTTTTACTAACTCCTTAGAACTATTAAATTTACTTTTGTTTGTTTGTCTCCAGAACTATAGTCTTTAAAGCTAAAATGCAACTACATATTTTAACTTATATCACTGCAGCAAAATCATTGATGGCATTTATTTCTATACTCATTTTCCTTTCTGTTAGATGAAGACTTTTAAAGACTGGACTTATTTATCACTTGTCTTTATCCTCCTAGGGCCTAGTACAGTGCTTGATAGGTAGACTTATATATTTATAGATATATAAATTTATAGATAGTTTATAGATAGTTTAATTTGTGATCATGTATTGAATAAATGATTTTTAAAAAATGAAATGATTTTCTGTAATGCTTTTTAAAAAGAATCAGGAAAGTCTAAAATGGCCATCTCAAGAAAGAAGTATGTTTTTGTGAAAAGTTTTTTTAGTTGTCAAAGGACCTTTATTTTATTTATTCATATGTGATGCTGAGAATCAAACCCAGTGCCTCACACATGCTAGGCAAGTACTATACCACTAAGCCACAACCCCAGCCCAGAAGTATGTTTTTGACAAAACCCAAAGAGAATGGAAGCAGAGAGGTGAAGGAAGCAGTTAGTAGGAAGAAAAGATACACATAAGTAAGTAAGCTCAGGATTATATAGGGGACATCCTTAGAAAGAGGCAGAGTAAAAACACTGAATATAGGAGGGAATGACATAAAATGCTGCCTGTTCTATGTGGGGCTATTTTAGAGTGATGTTACAGCACAGGAGGTCACAGCAAAAGCTGTCACTGCAGAGGGTGTCACAGCACAGGTGTCACTGCAAAGGGGTGTCACCTGCAAAGGGTGACACTGCAGAGTTTTATACTGGAGAGTGTGACAGCAGGGCATGTCCCAGGAGAGGTTGTCACTGCAGACTGTGTCACAGCAGAAGGTGTCACTGCACATGGGTGTCACTGAAGAAGGTGTTACTGCAGAGGGTGTCATTGCAGAGTGTGTCACGGCAGAGCATGTCACTGCACAGGGTTGGCACTGCAGAGTTTCATAGTAGGGTTGGGATGACAGCAGAGGTTGTCACAGGAGAGAGTGTTACTGTAGAGGATGTCACTGCAGCATGTGTCACTGCAGAGGGGTGGCACTGCAGAGGGTGTCATTGCAGAGGGAGTCACAACACAGGAATGTCTCAACAGATGGTGTCACTGCACAGGGGTGTCAGTGTAGAATCTGTGCCTTTTGGTTATTGTCATGGAGGATGGAAGTGTGCACAGAGATTTCCTGCACTGCCCCAGATCTCCCCCACATGCAGGGCATGGACTTGCAGAACGGCTGATCAGAATCAGGCCGTGACTTTGGTCTGGATCACAGTAGAGCAGTTGATAGAAATCCCAGGTTTAAACAGACTCTTAAAAAATGATTCTAAGCCTCCTGTTGGTGATAAGAGAAAGAAATGATGACAGAAGGTCTAACCACCTGGAAAGCCAAAGCTGCAGTGCTGTGGAGACCACGGCAGGGCTGGAGCCATCCTAGGTGATGAGAGAAGACTTAGGGATTTATTTTGAGAGCTGGACTGAACCATTGAATGAGAAGGCATTGTATATTTGGTACAAAAAATGAAAACTACAGAAGGAAAAATGAAGGGAATGCTGTGATTTTAAACATATTTACAGAACCTAATTACTCATACAAAAAAGGCTTTCCGTAGAGAGCAACAAACTTATAAAATATTGATTTTTTTCTTTCTGCAAAACATTCATTAACAAAGACCTGTTCAGGTATGGGAAAGATTTCAGCAAATCCTCAAGGCTTTTTTTTTTCTTTTCCTTTTTTAAAAAGAAGCCATGCACAACATTATTCTTTTAACATGAATACAGTTTTTCTATGGATAAGATGAAAAAAAAACTCCAGTAAAATGCCAAATTTTCAGCAAACTTTGTAAAATTGCAGAATATCTAGGAATTATCTGAGCATCTGGAAGCAAGTAAAATAGGCTCCTAGATCCACTCCCAGGAATTCTGATTCAGTGGGTACTGAGTAATCAGAAATATGCATGTTTTATGTTTGTTTTAATACAAACGCCTGATTGATGTGGTCCTTGAACTGGCTTCCAGTGGAAAAGCTCTTGATCAAGGGCTGCTATGTGTCAGGCATTTTGCCAGAGGCTGGACTTGTGAAGGTGAACAAGATGCAGGTGGTCTCTGAGCTCATGAGCAGGGCCCAGGGGTGGCAGACACATGTGAAATAATTTTATTAATTTATAATAAAGTATGACAAATACTCTGAATGTGACCTTCGGAGTGCTATTGTACCTTTGTTAAGGGGATACACTGAGTCCAGAACATGAAGACCTTTCCACGAAGAGATGGAAGATGGTGTAGGCTGGGGTAAGAACCAGATGTTGGCTGGATACTTGGGAATTTTGATGAACATCTCTGACTGATAGAATTAGGCTATTTGAAACTCAGGGAAAACTGGAAATTATCATTGTAATGTAATTTTGAAATTCTTTAACTAGACTATCCTTCCTACATTCTGTTCACTTTTAACTAAAAGAAAAGCATTGCTATAACAGAGTTTCTAAGCTATGTTTTATTTTTCCTTTGTTTTTCAAATCTGTACCATATAAAGCCTGGTAATCCACCACCCCCTAACTGAAGCCTAGACGATGATCAATATCAGTTATTCTACCTGTATTTGCCTCTCCTATACTCACCTCCAAGGTATTCATCTCAAGTATTTTTATCATTTCTTGATTTTTAAAAATAATCTTTGCTCCCAGCACTTTGGGAAGCTGAGACAGGAGAAACGCGAGTTCTAAGCCAGCCTCAGCAATGCCGAGGCACTAAGCAACTCAGTGAGACCCTGTCTCTACATAAAACACAAAATAGGGCTGGGGATGTGGCTCAGTGGTTGAGTACCCCTGCGTTAAATCTCTGGTACCGAAAAAAAAAACTTTGCCTATAAAAAGGCTTTATAAATAATGTCTTCATTGTTGAAAATATTTTCGATAACTTTGTACTTTGTAAAATCCATGGTATGAAGTCTTTTGTGATGATATGGTTTTTTAAACTCAGGTTTTTATTTCTGAGATTCATTCATTTTCATGTGTGGGATTTCAGATAATTTATTTTCACATGTGTATAAAATTCTTTTGCATGGCTATATATTATCTATCCATTTCTTGTTAACAAATAGTTGTGCAGTTCCTAGTTCAACTGTTACAAACATGCAGAAATGGGCATTCTTCTTTTTTATTTTTATTTCATTTATTTATTCTAATTAGGTATACATGACAGCAGGATGCGTTTTGATTCATTGTACACAAATGGAGCACAACTTTTCATTTGTCTGGTTGTACATGATGTAGAGTTGCATCATATGTGCAGTCATACATGTACCTAGGGCAATGATGTCCATCTCATTCCACCATCTTTCCTGCCCCCATGTTCCCTTCCTTCTCTACCCACCTCTCCTTTATTTATTTATTTTTATAATTTTTTTTAGTTGTTGATGGACCTTTGTTTTATGCATTTATTTATACGCAGTGCTAAGAATCAAACTCAGTGCCTCATACATGTGAGGCAAGCACTGTACCGCTAAACCACAACTCTAGTCCTCACCCCCTTTTGACCAAAGTTCCTCCATTCTTCCTATGCCCCCCTCCCATTATGGATCAGCATCCACTTATCAGAGGAACATTTGTCCTTTGATTTTCTTGGAATTGGCTTACTTCACTTAGCATGCTATTCTCTAACTCCATCCACTTACCTGCCAATGCCATAATTTTATTCTCTCTTAATGCTAATATTCTGTTGTGTATATATATCACAGTTTCTTTACCCATTATGTATTGAAAGGCATCTAGGTTGGTTCCACAGTTTAGCTATTGTGAATTGAGCTGCTATAAACATTGAAGTGGCTGTGTCATTGTAGTATGTTGTTTTTAAGTCCTTTGGGTATAAACTGAAGAGTGAGATGGCTGGGTCAAATGGTGGTTCCATGAAATGAGCACTCTTGATGTGTCTCTTTGAACATAGAAGCAAGAGTTCTTCTAGGGTGGTGGATCCCACTTGGGGATGAATTTGGTGCCCTCTTACCCCAGGGTATTTAGCAATGTCTGGAGATTTTTTTTGATTGTCATAGCTGGTAGGAAGTACTACCAGCATCTAATGGGTACAGACACGGAATGTTGCTAAATATCCTACAATTCATAGGACAAAGTCACAACAAGAATTATCAAGCCAAAAAATGTTAAGAGTGTTAAGGGTGAGAAATCCTGCTCCAGGGTAAAGCTGAACCACTTGTTTCAAAAGTGATAGTACTAAGTTTTACTCCTATCTATAGTGTGTAGGAATTTCAGTTGTGTAATATTCTCATCAACATTTTTTACACTTAATTTTTGCCTTTATTCAGTGGGTGTAAGATGGAGTCTCATTGTAGATTTAATTTGTATTATACTGATTTCTAAGAAATTCTTTTATCTTTTTATTGTACATTGAGTTTCCTCTACCATGAAAATATATGTCCTTGTCTGTAATGTTGAAGGTAAAAACAAAAGTCCTCTAATAAAAAGCAGTCAATAAAGTTTTAAAATAGATAAGATAGAAGCTTCCTTCAGACTCGGGTAACAGCTCCAAGCTATGCAGTGTGGTGACTCTGCTGAGGCATCCATGAGAGACCTGGGGTCCTTCCAGTTTGTTTGTTATTCTCCCATCATGGCATCACATGCCCTTTTGTGTTCAGAGCTGGTCACAGCACATGGGAAAGAAGGAGAGTCCCTAGAAACAATGTTTTTTAAGCAAGTGAGATGGAAGCTGGACTTCTGGCCACATTTCATTACTAAGAAATTAGTCACATAGTTCACCTATACCTGCAAAGACACTTTGGAAATGTGGACTTTAGCATTCTAGAGATGTCAAAATGCAGAGAGCAACTGGCACTGACTGCTGCTGTATCTTCTGTTTATGGTACATTTTGATGACTGAAATTCCTAATTTATTAGTGTAGTTGAATGTAACATGATAGTGTTTTTTGTTTTTGTTTTTTTTTTGATGAGCACATTTTGTGTCTTGTTTAAGAAAATCTTTATTGACCTTAGGGTATTCCAGATAAATAGGTGGATAGATAGGTAGATAAATATTCATGTATTTATGTATAAACATACACATACATATATTTTAAGTCTTGTCTTTAAGATTTAAATATTTATTCCATTTGCAACTAATTTTTGTGTATGATAGTTTAGAATCCAGTTCCATTTCTTTCCCATATGTATGATCAGTGGTACCATCATTGCCCTTGTCTGTAAACTCCATATTTACCCATGTGCTCTACAAAGTCACCTTTATGGTAGACAGGCAGTTCTTGCTTTTCACGGTTTCTGTATGTATAAATTTTAGTTGCAATGATTTAAATAATGCAAATCCCCTACTAACATAGTTCAAATTTTAGTTACCATCCTAAACTAACTGTAACTGCATTAAGTACAAACTCTGTTTTCAGTTTTGCAGTTCATATATTATGTGAATAATAGATGCATATCCTGATCAATGATCAATCACGTCACTTGTCTCAGTGTCTTTTGTGATGGGTCACTGCACAACTATTATGGAGTTCATGCCCAGACAACAAAGCATGTGCTTGTATTGGCTTCTTGTTTACCAGTGATGAACCCATGTAGTAGTTTATAACAATGTATAATTGAAAGATGGAACTGCAATAAAAAAGTGAAAAGTGAAAAAGAAAAGAAAAAAGAAAAACGAACATATGAAAGTGAAATTCAAATCTAACATAAACTGAGTTTTAGAAGAAACTCAACAGTCTTATGGATGTTGAGATTGTTGTGATTACAGCCTGCAGAAACCAGTGAGAGTACTTATTGAACACCATGAATGAGCAAAAAGTGGTTGCGATAAAAGAATGAAAGTTTTGAAAAAAAAACTTTACATTAAAGGAGTGCTCATATAATTTTGTGACATTGAAAACTGAAGGATAAAATGTTGAAAGCTAATGGTAAATAATTAAGGAGTTTGGCAATTTACAAAGGCACAGAAAAGATGTTTATTCTGTATTGTAAATTATTTGACAAAAAAAGAGGCAAGCAATATTCAATTACTCTTAAGACTTTCACAAAGAAATAAAACCTTTTAATTTTTGATGTTTTAAATTACTGGGTACTAAATATTAGTACTACTATTTTTTTCATTTTCAAATACATTTTTAACTAACAACAAGAGAGTTTTTGATGTTTTGACACAAATGTTTCAAAGTCAAATAGCAATTGCAACTTTCCCCACTGATAATTAAGATTTCTTGTCATAGTTTCTGTTTGCAATTTGCTTTATAGTTCCACACTACTGTGCAGAGCAAGGACTACATGCATCAAATTTATATATACATATGGTTTACATCAATCTTTTTAGTTGTTCCATAGTCAATTTATCTATGCCAGCATTGATTCTGAATTGACTTAATTAGTACAGATTTATAATAAATTTGAATACCTAGTAGGGTGAACCCACTACCTTATTCTAATTCAGATGTGCCTCTGATATTCTTGGGACTTTGTCACCTACATAAATGTGATCATCAGTTTGTTGATTTTCTTGTAGAACACTGTGTTGAACTTGATTTAATTACATTTTCATTTATTTATGAGAAACTGACGTCTCTTCAATGTCTTCCTACTTATCAATATGGGATGATGTCCTACTTCTTCATGGTGTTTTGCTGTTATTCTTTAAACATAGATAATTTTTCTGTAACTTATACTACAGCTGTTTTTATATTCATTCCTAGATTTTTTTTTTTTGTACTAGGGATTGAACTCAGGGGCACTCAACCACTGAGCCATATCCCAGCCCTATTTTGTGTTTTATTTAGAGACAGGGTCTCACTGAGTTGCTTACTGCCTCACCCTTGCTGAGAGGCTGGCTTTGAACTCGCAATTCTCCTGTCTCAGCCTCCCAAAGTCCTGGGATTACAGGCATGCGCCACCGTGCCGGGCTCATTTCTAGATTTTTGATAGCGATTTGATAATAACTTTCATTGACTTATTTTTTTAAAAAACTATTCCTTGCTGGCCAATAGAAATGCATTAGATTTTTATATATTTGTTTTGTATCTAAACATTTTTCTCATCTCTCTAATTCCAGTGAGTTTCTGTAATTTCTTTGGGTTTTTAATTAAGTCATGTCAGCTGTGAGTAATAGCAGCTTTGTTTCTTTTTCTATCTCATCACTGTCTCTCTCCTTTCTCCCTTCTATCCTCCCTTCCTTCTTCTCTCCTCTTCTTTCTCCCATTTTCCCTTCCTTTCTTTAATTTCACTAACAAATGTTGTAATCAGTGATAACTTCTAATTTTCACCATTGAGAATGATGATTGGTTGTGACTTCCTATATTGTATAAACATATCAATCATGTATACCTGAATATAACTGTATTTATATAAGCGCATATATGTGAATTTGCTTCTCTCTTTATTCTTGGCTCGTGCACATTTAAATTTTTGTTTTTGAATTTTATCGATAGCTTGTGTCCCTAACAGGAAATCTTCTCTGCTTTTACTACACGAGTAATTAGGTCACTCACTCATGCTTTCATTTCTCTGCTAGTGTAATTTATATGTGCATATTTCTGTAGCCAAATTGCCTGACAAGTATACTTTAAAAAGAACATTTGGAGAGTCTATGAATAAAATCACAATGTTAGTACATTTTGTGCTAAAGAGTTAAAGTAATCTTCCTTGTCAATTTACACAGGTAATGGATGGTTTCTCAAGAGTATCGTTGTTAAGTCTGAAGAGGAAGATAGCAGTCAGGAGGTGCTGTTTCCATGCAACAGGTGGGCTGTTATAATTATGCAAAATTATGCAAAGTTACGCTCCCTTAGCCAGTTCATTTCAGCTGTGTGGTCCCAGCTGTTGGTACACATCAATCCCTCCCTTAAAACCAAAGCTGAAGGTCTTCTCAGGAAACTGCTCCCATAAGCATTAATAGTTCTTTATTTGTAATATTCAGCATCTTCCTCTTCTGGAATAAGTATGCTGAGATGAAAAGAAAACTGGATTAGGATACAGAATAAAGGTTCTTATTTCCATTTCTTAAATACTTGCTAAGATCGTGCTAGTTCTGTAAACTTGGGTGCTTCTGGGCTGGGGTTATGGCGCAGTGGTAGCGTGCTCGCCTAGCACGCGGGAGGCACTGGGTTCGATCCTCAGCACCACATAAAAATAAAATAAAGATATTGTGTCCACCTACAACTAAAAAACAAATATTTAAAAAAAAAAAAAACTTGGATGCTTCTTTCAACTTCTCTCAGGTTCAGTGTCCTCATTTGTAAGACAGAAATAATGCTTTATTTCCCTAGTTCATTTGAATCATTTAAACTCAAATGAAATTATGTGCGTGAACTCTGAACTCCATTATGCTAAGATGGTATAGTGATAATAAAAGAATCAAACTGCAAGGGCAGCTCTGTGACTTCTTGGCCCAAGTAGCCACAAGTGAATTACTTAAACTCTGATCCCCAGTTTTCAAAATCTTATGATTAGAAAGGTTAAAACTTCCCTACTTGCTTTATAGAGTTGATAGAAATACAATATCAAATATATCTTACAACAAAACGCACTAAAATTTGACATTAAAATTAATCAATTAGGTCCCAAGTTTTTAATTCTGCAAGTGTAATAAATATTCAAATATTATTTCAAAGTTACCACAGTGGTATATTTGTCACTCAGTTTACCTTTTTGTAGGTGTTCCACATCTGGAATGATGTGACAAAATGGGATAATTTCTGTCCATTATCAACTAGTCTGTAGAATGTGTTGATCCACTGGTTCAGTCCTTATGCAATGGGAATTGACCACCTGCCATACCAAGAATTGGAATAGACATTGGAGACCCAGCAATAAGGTAGTCCTATCTCTCTCAGCAGGGACCTCATGCCTCCCACATGAGCACCAGTGTTAGCCTAAGGGCCATGGGAGAGACTTGCATATACTGTGAGGACTCAGGGCTCAGGATATTACATCTGTGTGATTGAATGTTCCTTCAATCTGGAGAACTCATGCCTTGCATTTTGTATATTAATTTAATTCATCTATTTATTTATGCAAAATCCTGGCATGGAAATTTGGATTTATAGAAACATAATGATGCAGATGAAAATATTTGGTGTCAGACACTATACCAAGTCCTGGATATACACAGATAAAAATAAAGTTCTCCTGTCTTCAAAGAGCTCTCCCTTTATGATTGATAAGAGAGGAAGGATGTAACTATAAATGAAGCTGGAGACCTGGGTTTCCTGGCTTTAGCAGATGGTTTGACATCATTTTTCCATGAAGCGATTTATACTCTATCAGACTCTCAGAGAAGCACATTGGGTAGCTGGCTGGATTTTACTTTACTCTTTTTGATTCTAGGAAATATTCACTCTTTTGAAACTTAATAAGGAGTTGCATTCTCTATGAATGAAATTTAAAACACTTCTCTGATCTTCTTCCTCAACCCAATACACATTCATTTAAAAAGCATGTGTATCATAGTAATTATTGCCATTTTACAAAGTTCAAGTTCTCAGAAGAGACCTTATATTTTTGTTTTTGCAAGAAATATTTTTTATTACTTAAATAAGAGTGAAAGGAGCAGAGTGATTGTTTTGAGAACTAGATTTTAAACAATTCATTATTAACTAGCTCTGACAACTTCCAGTTTATTTCTTATGTAAAATGTCAGTAATGATGCCTATTTTACAGGGTTGTTCTAGGATTTCCATGTACATAAAGTACTTGCAAAACCGGCTTGGGATTATTAGCAGCTCAAGGATGGCAAATTGTCATTGTCATAGAAGCAATTGTAAATGTAAGAAATCTTCAGATGCGAGACCAAATATCCAAATGATGCAGGAAAGCTCACTTTTATTTCTAGATCATATATCAAGTACTTAGAATTCTCCAAATAATTGACTAACTTTTGTTTTTTTTCAAAAATCTGTATCTGCATAGTTCAATGTGGTAGCCATTAGCCACATAAAACCAATTACATTTAAATTAATTAAAATTAAATCAAATTTTAAAATCAGTTATTTTGTTTTACTAGCTGCATATTAAGTGCTCAAATTTGGCCAGCATGCACATAACATTTGGTTCTATATTACATCTAGATAGCTGATATCATATGAAACTATGTTTAATATTATGCAATATAGTTTTATTGCTTTGAATATAATGGTGACTCTATGAGATATAATAAAAGTAAATAAAAGACGATTTTTCTAAGCATGTCACATTTAAGACAATAAAGAATCACTCTGAGCAGATGATAAGAGTCATATTCTCTTCAGAGCCAAAATTAATTTTATTGGCAAGGTAAAGGAGTAGAAGTCAAAATGGAGATGACTTATTCCTACATTTTTGAATAATTACAAGTCTTGGAAATTGAATTTATAGGAACAAAATGATGCAGAAGAAAATATTTAAGATGATTTGTTGTTCAACACAACATCATATTAAATATTGCATACAGATATATCATTGCATGTCATCCTTAACTGAAATATGGCAGTATTAACCATTTTCCTTGCTCATTCTCTCTGAAGGCCCAGTGTTAGATAAGTACAAAAAGATAAAAGTTTTCTTACTATTTCATCAGAGGTGGAACAAACCAAAGATAACATACTTCACGCGTTGTTTGACAGACAAGAAAACTGACCCCTCAAGAGTAGAATGACATGCAAAACTCATAGAGGAGTTAGCCAAAGAGCTGGGTCTCTGTGTCCCTGCATTCTGGAAAATTTAAATTCAGTGTCTGTCAATCTTTTTTCCCCCCAATTATATCACCGTGATCTTGTGTATTGCTCTTTAAGGAAGAGATCTCTGCACAAAATGCTGAGTTTTATATAAAATTGTTTTGTCAGAAAATTCTAATTACATTTTGGAGAGTTTAAAAGACCCAGGTTTTACTGTCTTCTCAGCAGAGTTTATCAGTCATTTAAATTCAAATCCCATTTTAATTATGAGAATGAAAAGGCTTCTGAGAAAAAAGTTATTTATAGCTTTATTGCAGAGTTAAAGAAAACCAGATTTATTCTGTTGTGGGACTCTCTAAGGTTTACATGTGAGTATGTGAGTCAATCTTTACATCTGATGTGTGAGTCAATCTTTCATCACCAAGAAAAACAACTTAGAGGAGGAAAAGCTTATGTTGAATCCTGAATGCGGAGGTTTCTTGGAGCCATGGACATCTGCTTCCATTGCTTTGGACTGGTAGTGTGGCAGAACATCATGGAAGGGCACAACAGAGAAGTCTATCAGCTCACGGCAGCCAGGAAGCTGAGAGAGAGGAAGAGGCCAGGGAGAAGACACACCACACCCTTCCAGGGTACTCTCCCACTAGTCTTGAAATTGAATTTATAGGACCTACTTCCTCCAACTAAGTCCTGGTAATCCACTCAACCATCATTGAATTAATCCACTGATGATATCAGAGCCCTATGATACAATCACTCCCTAAAAGCCCCAACTCTGAGCCTTGCTGCATTGGGGTCCATGCTTTCAACATACAAGCTTTTGGGGGATATTCCGGATTTAAACTATAACAAATGTCTTCTGTATTTCTGGAGAGAAAATCAGAAGAATGTCCATCACAGTGTTTATTTAACTCTTATCAAAGGGTAGGCTTCAAGGTAAAGCCAGAACTCCGCACACAGACTCATTTGATCCTCACAGTAAAACTCAAGTGGGCTCTGTGATACTTCTATTTCACAGACAAGGAAACTGAGGCAAAAAGCAGAAGTTTTTTCCTTTCAAAATATATATTAGTGGAATATATAATTATAATAAATAAAGTTGATGGAATAAGAATTCAGATCAAAACATGTCCAACTCCAGAACTGTCTACCCCTACATGGAAACCACAACCACATACATCTACAAATTCCTCCATTGTGGCTAATTTGAATTTAAAGATGTAGCACAAAAAAGAATGTAACACAATCTTTATATTCATTATATGTTGAAATAATCTTTTTGAATGTATGAAAATGAAAAATATTAAAATTCACCTTTCCCCCCTAATTTATTTATTTTTTGCATATGTGGTTCATGACCTATCTCTCTTGCAGAGTACCATAAAAAAATTCCTGAAGATTTGGCCACAATATACACTTGCTAGTCACATGCCAGGAGAGAAATAAAGGCTGTCATAAATAATACTCCAAATGAGAAATATTTACTGATTTTAAGATGTATTAGTGTATATGTAATGTTGCCAGAGGATTTTTCTAAAAATCAAATATTTAGAGTGAACTAATGTAACCTTGCAACTTGAGTGTAGGACAGTTTTGCTGAAGTTGATAAAGACAATTTGGTGAGGCTTGAAATCACAAATGATTTTTAAAAAATTCTGAGCTTCTGCCCACAGACCTCTTTAATCCCTTTTATATTTTACTTTTCTTCCTAAATAATGTGCTTTCTTTCAATACACTCTCTCAATTATCTCGTCTCTTTCCATGGCAGATGGCTAGATGAGTACCAAGATGACGGAAAGACAGAGCTAGAATTGATTGCAGAAAGTAGCCATGGTGAAGGCAGAGGAACAGGATCAACCACCTCCTGAAAGGGGACACTTGGGGTCGTCACTCCACTGAGCTTCAAGTGGCTATGGATCTGATCATGATGTGTGTTTGCTTGGACTGAAGTAAACACCTGGGGAGGGTCAGTTCAGGCTGGATGCATTCTCTGCTTTTGAGAACTTCCAAAGTTGGGAGAAGCACTGAGACATCAGCCAACGACTGACCAGGATTAGCCTATGATGTCTGGATTGTGCATATTACTATTTCTTTTTTCCTCCCTCTTTCTTCTCCCTTCTCCAACTTCTCCCTCCTTTCTTTTCTTTCTTCTTTCAGAAAATTAGACACATACTAAGTTTACTGAAATGTTTAGATAGCTATCCTTTGTAGAAAGCTAATGAAGAATTACATAATAACATTTGATTAATGTAAAATACTATTTTGCAACATATGTAAATTTCAAAGTGCAAGTAAGTCTTAATTTTAGCTGATGGTGTGTCTCTCTTAGTATTGGTGGAAGTATCAATAAGAAAATATAAAAAGAAACTGATTGGTTTGTTATCTTGCATCCCTATTTCCCTTTGCACTGGTCCTAGTGGGACTAGGTCTTCTGTGAGCTTAGAAATTGGGCCTGCACATGGTGGTGCATGCCTGCAATCCCAGCAACTTGGGAGGCTGAGGCAGGAGGATCATGAGTTCAAAGCCAGCCTCAGCAACTTAGCAAGACCCTGTCTCTAAATAAAAAATAAAAAGGGCTGGGGTTGTGGCTCAGTGGTTAAGACTCATTGGTTTAATTCCCCCCCCCAAAAAAAAGTTTTGGGGCAAATATTTTTAAAGCCAGAATGTGGAAATAAGTGTTGGTGCTCAATACCAACAACAACACTAGAAGTTCAAACAGGTCCTGAGCTGTCCTTCTCTTGTCCCTCACTGGAACATGACTTTCTCCAAGTTGGGGCTTTCTATGCCTGTCCTCCAGGGGAATAGGCCTGAGGGAAATTTCTTTTTGGGGGCTCCACGAACATTTCCATTTGGGGACCCATAGCAAATATTAAAGTTACATGCATCTCTCTGTTATATATAATTTCTCACTGTTACATTTATTAAAAGATCTTTTTTTTAGGAAAAAAAGAAGCTGGGCGTGCAGGTAGATAGCAACAGAGCATCATGCAGGGAATATATGTGGAGGCAGATATTTAACATGCATTAGTGCCTTCCCCCATGAAGTCTCAAATATGTGTCACTGTTGTGCCATTGGTAGATTCTGCCAATCCTTGAGATTGGCACATGAGATAAAACTCTTCTGCCAGTCCAGGAGAGATCTTGGCATGGCTTATAATATCAGAGATACCTGTGTTCAGTCTCAGTCTTGACACTGTGAGATAGTGACTATCATCATCCTCATGCTGCAGTTGAGGAAATCAAAACTTGGAAATGCCAAGTGACTTGCCCAAACTCATAGAATGAGAGCTGGGATTGGAATCCAGTGGTATGACTCCAGCCTCTGAGCATACACATGTTTTCCCCCACCTTATTGTCTCTCCATGTGTTTTTAGTATCCTAAGAAATCATGTAGAATAAGCCAAAGAGTTTCATCTGGTTAACTACCTTCATGGTTTCTGTCATATGCAGCTATAACCTGAATGATTATATACTTTTTTTTTTTCTTTAAACTGTGTTTAAATCAGCTAATTTGGTGGTAGAAGAGAGTTGAGCCTCATCTGAAATCGTATTGATAATATCTATGACGTCACTAATTTAATGTTGTATTATTTTTTCCTAAAAAACATTAAAATGAATCTATACCTAATAGAACTTTTCAGTCAATCTATTTACAACCTAAAATTTATTATAAACATCCAAACGTGTGCATTTCACCATTTGAAAAAACACCTAGAATACATGTATATACATATTTCACTCTGAGTCTACCATATAGTGATTAGTAAGTGACATTTCAATTAAAGAAATTATTGTTATCATGGTTTACCTGTTACCAATCCTTAGAAGTTATACATTTTATGTCTGAGAATAAAAACACATCAAGAATAGAGTTTTGGTGATTTACAGTTAATAGTTTGCTAAAGTTTGGATCTGGAATGTCCTCAGTGCAAAGGTTAGAATCATGGTCCCCAGCATGTGCAATTGGGAAGTGGTGGAAACCTTAAGAGGTGGGACCTAGTGCAAAGTCACTGGAGGGCTGCTCCTGAAGGGAATTGTGCAACTCAGCCCCTTCTCTTTTTTCTTCACTTCCAGGCCAGGGGATAAGTGCATTTGCGCTACCCTGCAATCTAGCCATGACAGGCTGCCAGAGGCACAAAGCAACAGGGACAATGGATCATGAAATGAAATTTCTAAAACTGTGAGCCCAACTAACCAACCTCCTTCCCTCCCTTCCTTCCTTCCTCCCTTTTTTTGTACCAGGATTGAACCCAGGAGTGCTTAACGTTACACTGAGGCACATCCTCAGCCCTTTTGTTTTTATTTTTTACTTATGACAGGATCTCATTTGCTTAGAGCCTCACTAAGTTGCTGAGATTGGCCTCAAACTTGTGATCCTCCTGCCTCAGCATCCCAAGTGGCTGGGATTACAGGTATGCCACTGCACCTGGCTTAACTCTTTCCTCTTTATCAGGTGATAATATTTGGTATTTGTTATAGTAATGGAAACCTTATACAGTTTTTAATAAAGTGGCCCACAGACCATGCTAAGGGTAAAAATAATAGTTATTGCATCCATGCTATGGGAAAGCTTGGAGAATCAACTGTAGCCGTTGCTGACACTTATTCATGGGGCACAACACAAAACAGATACTGAATTAGTATATTCATTTATTTATCAGTAGTTTGTTAAAGATCTCCCCTGTGTCAAACACATGATCAGGTACTGGGGAGAAAACGAAAAAACAACATAGTCATTTTCTTGCCCTTGGAGGGGCTGACATTCTGGTGGATCTGGATGAGTAATACACTTTTCAACACAGGGTAGTAGTGCTCTCTGCTAGCCCTCAAGCCTTTGGAGATGGACATCATTTCGTGCTCTACTTTGAATATCTAGTTCTTGGCATACGGCCTGTCTCATAATGAGTGCTCTGTGTCTATTAAATGGATGAATTATCTCAAAATGATATGCCTTTTAGTGATCAGAATTTTACATTATACTAGGCACAATTCCTATTTGTGTGGAATAAGTACTCATAAATAATTATATTCGGTGTCAATATTTTAATAAACTTTTATACAATAACATATTACAATTTTGAATATAATCCTGCTCTTCTCCAGTAAAGACTGGAGTTGGGTGTTTCCCAGTGCCATCCAGAAGCATATTTTTGATCTGTCTCTTTTAGGGGAGTGGTAGTGTAAATACAAATTTGATCCATTTTGTGTTGATGAGTTTATTTTATTCCGATAGTGCTCATTTTCTTGGACATCATCCAAATTTGGTGACTCTCTAAATCTAACTCCTTTAGTAATGGCTATTCCCTGAAAATTAGAAAAGGATAAAGAAGTTGTATTTATTTCTAGGTTTTCAGAGAAGGCAAAAAATTATTAACAGTATATAGCCAAAAAGTGGCAAATAGATTCTTAAAGCTTGGGTGGAGAAAAATGTTTTCTTGTGGAAAGAACAAGGTGGATCCTTTATTCAGAAACCTGTCATGTGTATCTAGTGGAAATGCTGAGAAATGAAAGGCCAGTGCAGAAACAAGGGTGAGAAACAGTGCTGCTCATTTCATGGCACATCACAATCATCTACTGCAATCCTTGGGTCTTCATGGGTTCACTCTTCTGAAGGAAGGAGAAGACAGAGTGAATACCATTGACCACAATGAAGATGGCCTTCGAGTTCTGATGTGTTTTCATACAAACCTTGCAAGCACATTCAAGTGCTACATTTGTTGTATTGAATTTCTGTTTTTATTTATTTATTTTTGTTCTGGGGATTGAATCCAAAGCACTCTATCACTGAGCTACATCCCTAAACATTTTCTCCTCCTCCTCCTTCTTCTTTTTAATTTTGAGACAGAATCTCATTAAGTTGCTGAGGCTGACCTTAGATTTACAATCCTCTTATTTCAGCCTCCTGAGTTACTGGGATTACAAATGTATACCACCACACCTGGCCATGATATAATTTATTTGTGATTCTAGGTAATGGAATTTATACTAATTGGTAGTGCAATTTAAGTTGATTGTTTTTTAATACAGTGAGTGCCTTTCCCAGAAAACCCACCAGAGTTAGGTCTATCAGGGTTGATACTTTTGAATAGTCACATTTTAAATTATTTTTTATAAGCAAAGAAACTCTGCAAAGTAGAAGTTTTAAAAATGGATGTTCATGTTAATTATTTCAGGTAATGGGATGAAGTATATGAATTAATGCTTCAAATGCAGACGTTAATCTGGATTCTCTACCACAATAAATCTGAAATCCCAGGGATGCAACATCAGCTTCCTTGGACCTCTATTTGATGGTGGCTAGAGAGTACCAATTAAATGGATTACTCAGCTTATAAATATGACAATAACATTATTATAAGGCCAACGTTAATATTTGCAAACTGACCCATGTCAATTAGTTGAAACTGCAAACACACCATTCTCTAGGCCTGTACCCATGTTGGCTTGTTGATTTGGAAGGTCTTTCTTTCTTGCACAGAAAATTCCTACTCATTTCCTAGGAACAAACTTGAAATATTTAGCATCCGTCAGAATGAAAAGATATCCACTTCTTAAAGCCAATGCAATAAAACTGCCAAATACCCAAAACATGTAGAACATTTTGACAAACAGCCTGAGAGAAAAAGTTAGTTACTTCCAAGGGAGCAGAGTGAACACTTGCGGATGGTGTCTGAAGTGCAATTAAGGAAACCAGAGAATGGAGGGGCCCCTTCTGAGTGTTGAAACATTGTAACAGTAACTTGGAGTTCTGTATCCAGGGAAAACGCATTTCCAGAATGAAGCCAAAATGAAGATATTCTCAAACATACAAAACCCACAGATGCATTAGGCACCACTAGGCCCTCACTTAAGGAAACTAAGGAAGTTACTTAAGGCAGAAGGAAAGTAATTTTTAAATGAAGGAACTGAGAAGCAAAAACAAAACAACAACAACAAAAAAATGGTAACCACAGAAAGGGGAAACTATGTAGATAACAAAATAACGTTGACTGCATTAAAATCATAATACTGGCTGAAAACTAAAATTAGAATGAAGTTGGATGGGACAAGTGAAACATCCTCTTTTAAAGGTCTTGCTTTATCAAAAAGGAAGATAAAGGTATGTCTGTTTGATATACATGTTTGAAATTCGAATTTCTAGTGTAACCACTGAAAGAAAACAAGATATAATTTCCAAACAAGTATAAGTAAGCTGAAAAGATTTCATCCATGAGAAAGATATTAAAATTTTAAATTATTGTTACTCATATTATCAGCTTTCAAATGATATGAAACAAAAATAAGTGTAAGTAAAAATAGGCACATATAAAATAATATTGGTAGAATTTTTTAAAGACATACTTTGCTCAGGAGTTGAGAAAATAAATAAGAAAAAAAGGTGAAAGCTGAGTGTGGTTGAGCATACTTGTAATCCCAGTGGCTTGGAAGGCTGAGGCAGGAGGATGGTGAGTTCAAAGCCAGTCTCAGCAAAAGCAAGACACTAAGCAACTCAGTGAGACCCTATCTCTAAATAAAATACAAAATAGGGCTGGGCATGGGGTCGAGTGGCTTAGTGGTTGAGTGCCCCTGAATTCAATCTCTGGTACCCCCCCCCACCAAAAAAGGTTAAGGATATAGAAGATTTAAATGACATGATTAACAAATGACCTAACAGATATAAAATACTGCATCCAACAAACACTAGATGCAAACTTTTTTTGAAATACATGTGGAACATCATAAAAATTGAACATGTGTTTTGGCCATAAAATAGTAATAAAACTGAATGGTTTATAGATAAATGAATAACATGAATAAGTTTCATAAAGACAACACTGAGCAAAATAAACCAGAATTGCTAGTATATAAATATAATTACTTTTATATAATGTGAAAATAAGGCAAAATTTTCATTTAAAATATTTTATTATGTGTACATATTGAACTATATTTTCAAAATCTAGAAACTATGATTAAAAATGTCAGGGAGATGATGAACTCTGAGACACAGGCCACAGGAAGGCCTACCAGGCAGTTGATAGTATTCTTTTATGTCCTTTTTTATATAGTTACATGAGTTTTAATTTTATAAATATGTTTACACTGCTTACATGTGTTTTGTGATGATATGCATAACATAAAGTTTATAAAATTAACCATTTTTAGGTGTACAATTCAGTGGCATTAAGTATATTTACAATGCCATGCAGCTATCACCACCATCTACACCTAGCACTTCTTCATCATCCAAAGCAGAAGCTCCTATTCAACACTCTCCAATTCTCCCTATCCTCCAGCCCTTGGTTACCTCTGATCTGTTTTGTCTGGCCAATTTGTCTATTTTGAACATTTCATATAAATGGAATTATATAATATTAGGCTTTCCATGTCTGGCTTCTTTCATTAAGTGCAGTGTTCTCAAAGTTCATCTGTGTTGAAACATGTATCAGAGTTTCTTTTCTTCTGACAGATGAGTAATATTCCATTGTGTAACTAGGCTATATTTGGTTTATTATCATGTGTTTTATATGCTCTTTGATCTTAATGTGATAGCTCATAAAAAGAAAAACTGTAGAAATATATACAAGAAACTACTTTAAAAAACAAAAGAACAAAAGATTTCCTGTGGCCAGGGAAGAATGGGAATGGGGAGGATGGTGGATGATAGGAATAAGTCTTTCAATGCAGTTTGGTTGTTTTGAATCACTGAATTTACCACCTATTTAAAAAGTAAAGAATGAATGAATATGTGAATGAATAAATTGAATGAGTGGGGATAATTTCACTACCAGCATACCTCATGGATAGGGAAGTTTCAGCTTTCCTCCTTTCCAAAAATCCTAGGCTTATCTCCTACCTGAAGCAAAAGGAGGAGAAGGAGCAAATGAAAGAAATCAGAAATTAATAGCTCAGTGACTTTGCTGTTGTATTCTCCTATTTCTCCACTTGAAGATGAATTCCTTGAGAGCAGGAATTTTCATCTCATTCATTTTGTTTTCTCAAGCACAGTGCCTGGGTCAGTGCAGACACACAAAATCATTATGTCTTGATAACAGAAATGAGACATATTTATGACTAATAGAAATAGGAAGACTAGGAAAATGAAAATACTACATTTTAGGAAATGTCAGCATTGCTTTCTTTTTATTACAACAGTTTTTGTGACTGTTTGTTAGCCTACTGATATTCTCAGGGAAGAGACTTGAGAAGTCTCTTATTTAGCAGTGTCATTGGCAGTTAATAGAAAGGGACAGGTTCTTCAGAAAGACTTAGGAGGTTAAAAATGTATTATGAAGTGACAGTTCCAGCCAGGAAGGGTCAGAGTGCATTGAGAGTGCTCTGAAACTGTAAAATTGGTTGGTGAAGCTCAACATAATATCTTATCTGAGGCAACTGACTAACAGAATCCAGGAAAATGCAATCTGACTCCTTGGAGTTATGTACCTATTAGTCATATTCCACTGATGACCCCCTTAAGTGGGCTTATCAAGTGCCCATTTCTGAAGACTTTCCAACTCTCTGCTTTATTTTTCCATCTATCATTCTATTGTTGTAAATCTTGACAGGCTCCATTAAGTTATTTTTACTGCTTATCTCCTTGTAATAATTATTACTGGCTTCTTTACCTTCAACAATAAAATTGGTGATTGGAATGAAGCCAAATTTAAGCATCACAAAGTCACTTATACATTTTAAATGCATCTAGCATTCCATAACAATGAAAAATCTTTCCCACCCTTTAAATTTAATGGTATGAATAGAGGACGATGTGTTCAATTCAATTCCATGTCTTCTTTATTAACACTGTGGTTCAGACTACTGAGGAATCAGCTCTTCTAACCACAATGGACTATACCCTTTTATCTTCCGGACTTCTCTTGGCTGGAGGCAAGGCTTAAGACCCAAGCAAAGCTAATGTTTGCACTTTGAATCTCAAATGGCAAAGAGATATAAACAAACAAATAAAAACATCAGTGTTATATAGCCTGCTATGGTTTGGATATGTTTTGAGTGTGTCCCCCAAAGGGACAGGAGGATTGAGAGTTCAAAGCTAGCCTCAGCAAAAACGAGGCACTAAGCAACTTAGTGAGACCCTGTCTCTAAATAAAATACAAAATAGGGCTGGGGATGTGGCTCAGTGGTTGAGTGCCCCTGAGTTCAATCCCCAGTGTAAGTTAATTAGATGATGAGAACATTGCCCTCAGAAGGGAGTAATGGTGATCTAGAGTGAGTGAGTTCCCACAAGAACAAGTTATTATAAAAAAAATTTGATCCCTGAATCTCTTTGGCTTTCTGCTTCACCCTGTGATCTCTTCTGTGTATGTTATCATTGCGATATCATCAGCTATGAGGTTTTACCAAACAGATAGGGTCACCCAATCTTGGATTCTCAGACTCCCAAACTGTGAGCTAAATCAACCTTTATAATGTATCTAACCTCAGGTATTTTATTACAGCAAAAGACTAATCCCCGCCCCAACTAGGGCATTTATTTTCTTAGGTCAAGTGAGATTTCTGGGTCCTTTCTACCACTCTATGCTCACACCCATCATCTAGTTCCCTCAACTACCTTCCTACAATTCTTAGGATATCCAGCATCAGTTATTCTTCCCTGCAATTGAAGTTTTCTAACTAATTCAACTACTTTACTGAGCCAATTCTTTTTTTTTTTTCTTCATCCCTGCAGGAATTTCTGCATATGGGCTCTGTAAAGACTAGATGACCAGAAGGAGATGAATTAAAGCCGCTGGGCAAAGCTTTATTGAAAATATGTGCTCTTCGGCTGAATCCTCCCGTCCATCAGAGTGTGTCCGGGAGAATGGCGCTGGGGATCCGGTGTAGGGAGAATTTGAAAAGCCGGGTCAGGAAGGGGAGGGCTTGGGGGCAGGAAGAGAAGGCCAGAGTCCTTCCTGGATAGGTCAGGAAAACCCGCTGATTGACAGGAGGCGTGTCTACTGGTGACTGTCAGGGTCTGGCTAGCCACTCCTTTCGCAGCTGCTGACTGCAACTGCTCTGATCGGTCCCTTTCATTGGACATCTTGGACCCTGATCTGACCTAATAGGCTCCTGTCTCACAGACCTCCAATTGTCTATCCCCCTCTCATCTCCCTCCATCACTCCTTGACCTCCAGCTTTTAATGTGTACTCTTTAGGATGCAAGTCCTTAGATAATAAGGGCAAAGTGTGTTTGTTATTTTTTATTATTTTGATATGTGGACACAAACAAAGATTAGCCAAATGAGAAAAGTAAAATCTATTTTCTCTGAGCTTGCTACTATGAGGGAGTCACCCATCCTTACTTGTGTTTTGACAGATTCACAGGCAGGAGAGGAATGGGAGAACTTTATACTGGAACATGGGGAAGGCTCCTAAGTGGAGTCTGTTGGCCTGGGGAGCAGGTGAACAGAAAGGAAAAAAACAAGGAAACAAAAAAAAAAAAAGGAAGGAAAGGAAAAAAATAGGGAAAGTTGAACTAGAAGAGGGACATCCTGTGGAACTGATTAGGAATGTATATTTGTTTTTTTCTGGTTGATTTTAAGTTGCACATGGGAAGCGAAAATAAGAAAGCTGACAGCTATCAATCTAATCCTGGCCTTTTGTTGACGTTGCCCCAGAGGTTGTATTTTGGCTTCCGAGGCTGATGGCTGTAGCAATTGTGGGTCAGAATTTTATTGTCATATGTGGTCCACCTTTTGTCGGTTTGTTTAATCTCAATTAGCATTTGAGTTTTGTAGCTTAGGTTTTATTTACATTTAAGACACATTCTCTTTGCTTTTTCCCTCAAGCTTTTACTTCCATTTCCAATGCAAAGGGAAAGAAGGGCTAAGAAATAAACTTTGTGCCCAAAGCCACCCATTGAAACCAAGACTTCTAGTTTCTAATTGCATGGTATTCCATATTTTGCGGCTTGATCATCGCCACCTCATTAATATACACTCACAAGTATTCCATGCATCTTAATCTTATACCAAAGGACAGTTGGGTAATAAATGACTTTTAAGTAATACCCACACAATTTTTAAATCCTCACATAATTGTTGTACCCCACTTTTTTTTTGCAAAACAATTTGGTCTAAAATCTGCATGATTATGCAGTGAAATATGATTTTTTGTTTTAATAAAATAAATGTTATCTTTTTTCCTCTTTATAGTCTCTAAATGCAAGTAATCACAGCCTACACTTGAAAGATTTTTAAATTCCTTTTGAATCTTATGCTTCCAAATACTTCTTTAAATGAGCCTACAGAAGTGGCTACAATTTTCTCCCTGTGTGATTCTGAACAAGCATATAGTCTTCCCAAATGTGCATGTTCATCAGAACAACCTAGAAAAATTATTTAAAACATGGACTTCCAGGCCCCACTGCAGAGTTAATGTACCAGACTCTCTGAAGTCTGGAGAGCTTGGTTGGTTCATTTGTTTATGTATAAGAAGTGTCCAAAGTGATTCCTATGCAGTCTGGCAGGTGCTGGTGCCTGGGCTGGCATTTAGCAACCATTGAATTAGGAATTTCACTGCTTTATCTTGGTGACATTGATACTATCACTGTGCTCATCTCTTTGGCAAATGTTGACTCTGACAATGTGCACATACTACATTTGTGTTTCTTCAGATTTAGAAATTTTGAAAACTTGCAAATTTCTGATTTTTCACTGATATATACATATATATAAAATATATTGATGCATATGTATTATATATCAGTGATACCTACACACATCTGTTGATTAATTTTCTTAGCTACTTGGAGAGGGGGATAGGTTAAGGCAAAGGATGTATGTCAGACTATGTTACTTTTGTCCTTAACAAACTTTGCCAAATTTCCTAAACCCAGAACAAGTGTGAAGAATGCAGCTTCGTAATATTAAAAAAGTTCAAGTAAGAGCAGAGTCACAAAGTCCCTAAACACGAATGCATGTAACATCTCGCAGTTCCTTTAATGAAAGAAATCGCTCTATCACTTTAACTGTAGTTCCTAAAATAACTTTTGCTCTAAATTCTTTTGAAGACTGACAGTGCAAAAGGAGACAAAAAAGAGCTCCATACTGTGTCAGACAGTAAGTTACTCATTTCTCTATGAATTGTTTCTGATGGAATGTTAATTAGAGCTCCCTTCCAGACACCCCAGACATAGTCCACACACATGGGGCAGATGAAACCCAGTGGGTGGGGGCTCTATCACCACGCAGCATTGCTCTTCCAAGAGAGCCCAGCACTGACCACTCCTGGGTTGTCTGGATCTTTCAAAGGGTTTCTATTGACAAAGAAATGAACCACCCAGTGTGTGATCTCTCCATCAGCCTGCCTAGTTCTTGTAGTGCTGCTTCCAGAGAATCCTGTGAGTGTTCTATAGAATGTCCATGAAAACTCACAGCATCCTGATAGCTCAGACATGAGGGATCCCAGGGGCAATATTGAGAAAGGCCACTCTTCATCATTCAACCAGATCACACTCCTTTTGTGGTGGTTTCTTGTGTAGTTGTCCCTTGGTACCCATGGAGTATTCATTTCATGATCCCTGTAGATACCACCATCTCTGGATGCTCAAGCCACTTATGTAAAATGGCCAAAATATTTGAATATAACCTATGCCCATACTCCCTTTCCATTTATAGGTACTCAGGTTTGCCTTGCAAATCTTTGACTTAATTATATACTTATTGAAGAAATATAATCATGTTTTCTGTAACGTCCACACAAAAACTATCACACTGAGTTAAAAACAAAAATCTTAAACTTTAAAGATAAGTAATTATTATTAAATAATTTCTAGATTAATTATTGTACCAAACAATGTGAAAGCTATGTAAATGGTTGTTATATTGCATTGTTTAGGGAACAATAACAAGAAAAATCTGTACATGTTCAGTACAGAAGCAATTTTATTTTGGAATGTTTGTAGTCTGCAGTTGATTTAATTCACAGATGTAGAACCCACAGACTTAGAGGAGCCACTGTATTCATCCATTTACTTGTAAAATAAGTACTACAAAATGTGTCCCATATGCTTGCTGCTTGGGTAGGTGCTGGAACATCATTGACATGTGCATGGTCCTGCCTCAAGGAGCTCTAAGGGCAGGATGTTGGAGTATACACCCTGGTGCCATGTCTCTGATAGGAGCCACACCAAGCCCTGTGGGGACACTTTGACTTAATGGAGTCAAGTATTTAAAGGTGTCAAAGATTTAACCCAAGGACCCAACAGTGCCTGGGATTGCCAAAGACCATGAGGATTGAAGAGCCCTTTCTGAAGTGGTCCAGGGTCTCCTCACAGTATGACATATGCCCCATCAGCCTCAGCTCTGATGTATGTTGCAAAGACCTTTTTACCATGGACTCACAGAAGAGTGTGAAAATAGTTATGTTTTTTTCACAAATTGGAGCAGACTCAATCACTGTTTTAGTCACCTTTTTCATTGTTGTGACCAAAAGAACTGACAAGAACAATTAAAGGAGGAAAAGTTTATTTGGAGGCTCAAGGTTTCAGAGGTCTCAGTCCATAGATAATCAGCTCCATTCCTCAAGGCTCGAGGTGAGGCAGAACATCATGGTGGAGGGGTGTGGTGGAGTCATGGCATACAGGAAGCAGAGCTCTGCTCAACAGCACAAGATATATACCCCCAAACAAAGGCACACCCCCAACAACCTACCTCCTCCAACCACACTCTGCCTGCCTACAGTTACCACCCAGTTAATCTCTGTCAGGGATTAATTCATTGATTAGGTTAAAAACTTTCATAACTCAATCATTTCATTTCTAAGCTTTCTTGCATTGTTTCACACACAAGGTTTGGGGAACACTTAATATCTAAATTATAACAGTCACTTATTGGCATTTACATTAAGGCCGCACTCTAAATCATTTGCCTGAAATATCTCATTTATCCCATAATTCAAGAGTCATAAACTCTCACCTATAGTAAAGACGAGGACACCAAGGCACACAGAAGTTAAGAAATTTGCTCTCTTTACAGAATATTTGGCTGTTGAAGATCTGGGATTCAGACTCAGTCTCTGCTTCCAGTGCTGAGCTCTTGACACTTCTCCATTGCATGGAGTGGTTTCCCAGGAATACACACAAAATTACTTAATCTTTTATTTGGGAGACTCCACAGTCTTGCCCCATTTCCCTCTTCAGTGATCTCCAACTAATTTCCTACACATTTTATCCTGAAGCCAAACTGAACTCTCAACCCTTTTTGAATGTGATGTATCTGTCTTTTTGTGTGCTAGGTAGTGTTACTCCAATCTGTACATGGAATTTCCGGTTCCATTTTATATTATTATAAATTTTTACACACAGTTGTACAGATAAAGGGATTTCACTGCGGAATTACCATAGACAGGTATTCCAGGCTTTGATCATTTCCACACTTTCTGCTACGGCCACCATCCCCCTCCCTCCCTTCTACCCTAATTGTCCCTTATCTACTTTTGGGTCATCTTTTGGACTATTATAATTTTGCACATATGAGAGAAAACAAGTAATTCTTGTTTTTCTGTGCCTGGCTTATTTTTTTTTTAACATGTTGTTCTTCAGTTCCATCCATTTTCTTGCAAACAGGATTTTGTTCTTCCTATGGTTAAATGATAACACCGTTGTGTATATATATATTGCATATACTCTTTATTCATCTGATGACAGGCACATAGGCTGATTCCCTAATTCCATGTCTTCGTTATAGTGCCACAATGAACATCTATGTACACGTGTCTCTTTTGTATGCTGACTTTATTTCCTTTAAATATATACCCAGGAGGGGCTGGGATTGTAGCTCAGCGGTAGAGCACTTGCCTCACATGCGTGAGGTCCTGGGTTCGATCCTCAGCACCAATTTCAAAGCAATAAAATACAAAGCATTGTGTCCATCTACAACTAAAAAAAAATTAAAAAAAAATATATATATATACCCAGGAGGGGTGTGGCCAGATCATGTGGTAGTTGCATTTTTAGGTTTTTGAGAAATCCATTTTTAGTGTCTACATTTTCAAATTATAAATGACTTTTAATATCTGACTTTCCTTCTTACTATTCCTTTAACTGAATAATTCAACTGGTCCAGTGTCCTTTTAGCCTTTGCAGGGTCTTAGATTTGTCCTGTAAGTTCTTGGTCAATCATATTATAAGGAGTAGAATGACTGAGGAGACATCCACATGTTTTTTGTAAAGCTGACACTAATAAAGAACTATCACACAGAGGTAAAAGGAAAAATCTTAAACTTTAAAGAAAAGTAATTTAAACAATTTTAACTTGGATTCTACTGTGATGCTGTCTTTAACATAAAGGGTTAAATGTCATCTTCTTAAACAGTAATGATCTTGATCTCCAGTGCATATTAACAGAGCTGTGTTATATTTTTCTATCATGACTTCAGTGTATGCTCCTTTTTATAACTTTTCTGCAAAACATGATACCACGTCACACAGGCAGTGACCTCATCCATCTCGTTTACCGTGTCTCTTAATTGCATCATTTTCTTTATGTGCTCATTTTAAACTCATGTTGCTTTGTTCATCACAGCCTGAGGAACAATAGTCTCTACTTTATGTAAAGACATGTGGTGTGTGTGTGTGTGTGTGTGTGTGTGTGTTTAGCATACAGCCTAGCTGTGTAGGAGGCTCTGTCAGGTAGATATGTGTAAGCACACTCCATGATATTCCCACAGCATACCTAATAACATTTCTCAGAACTTGTTACCTCATTAAGTGATGCATGACTAATTTAAAAGTAGCAAGGGGACACAACAATACAGTAGAAGAGTGGGGAGTTCCAGAAGCAGCCTCGACCCTAGTCCTGGCATGAATTTGCTTAGGTTTTTATAGCAGGAGTGTCACATACTTGGGCTGCAAGCAAGATACATGATTCTGATCAATTTCCCTCCATTTACAACATATAGAAAAAAATCTGTTTTCAAATGAAAACACAGACATCATTCTTAATTCCTGTTAATTCCCTGAGATACATCTGACCTGCTTTGCTTTCAGTGTCCTGAAATGGGTACCAACTCACTTGCCATATTCTTCTGAAAACAACACAGTGAAAATTATCCATTGGTGATATCTATTCTGGCCCACTCAGGAGCCTTATTCCAACAGGGAGGAATCTCTGTGAATATTGACTTTTGAGAATAAACAAATATGTTTTGTAAATCACCTGTAGGATGGACCAGCACCCAAATTATAAGCTTCTTCAAACATTCCAAGTTATATAGTTTCCAAGTCTATCTCTTTATTAAATAGATTTCATTACATTGGCATTAACTGGATAGCAAGATTGTTGAAATGAGGAGACACCTTTCCTCTTCACACTCTCAAATGCATTTCTTTTCAAAGGTCACCCTTTCATGCAAAGTCTCTTTCTATATTTTGTGCTAGGATTGAATTCTAAAGACAAGAGCTTACATTCTGTAACAATAGAGGATAGATCCATCAAACCTCACAGACTGTGACCATATTGCGGCCGGCTGTTGCATATTTGCAGAAGGATCAGGGAACTTTGAAATGAACATAGAAAATCTGCCGAAAGAATGATAAATATGGAATTAAAATGAACCAATAGGCAAATTATATAGTAGAATAGGGACAAGTAAAATTAAGCAATGCATGAGAGTAATTTTAAAAGTACTAAGGGGACATTGTAATGCAGTAGAAGAGTGGAAGTCTGGTTAACAGCCCCTATCCTGGAGGCCAGACTATATGATGTATTCCTGGTACAGCCTATTGCTTCTGAGGTCATGATGAATAAAACAACATGAGATTAAACAAGCACAAGAGATAAGTTATAAGTACAATTTATTTTTAAAATGTCATATGAGAAATCTACTGAGAAACCTATCAAACCTATGTCCTATTACAATCTATAAGCAACAGACTGTTTGCCCTGAATTTATCAAGAAATTCTCTGGTTTTATCACACAGTCAAAATACAGATAGGAAATATTTGTTTGTTTTATAAGCTCACCTGATTACTTGAAAGCATCTACCAGCCCTGCAGTCCTCACGATGAACAAACTCGACTCTATCATGTGATGTGCACTAGGTATTCTTTTTAGTTAACTTAAAAAACTCCAGCTCCTTTTAAAAGATAGCTTGTTTAAAGAAGCAATACTGCCTGAGACACTTAAGACTTAAAATTTTAAAATTGCCATAAAAAGATTTAGAAAGGTATGATTGCATATACAATTTACCCTTCTTAGGTATACAATTTGATTAATTTTGACAAATGCATCTAGTCATGTAAGTGCCACCACAACAGATAAAAAATATTTGTATCACTGCAAACTTTTCTTTGTGCCCCTTCAGAATCAATCCTTTCCCCTACTCCTAGCTTCTCACAAGCACTAATCTATTTCTATTTCTGTCCCTGTAGTTTTGCCTATGACTACTTTATAAGTAGAATCATACAGCATGAATCCCTTTGTGTCTGGCTTCTATCGCTTAAGACAATGCTTTTAGATTTATTTATGTTTTTGTACAGCATCAATGGTTATTTTTTATTGTTTAGTAATATTCTATTGTGTAATTGTACCCCAATTTGTTTATCCATTCATCAATTGATGAACATTTGTACTGTTTTTGTCTGGGACTATTATTAATAAAACTGCTATAAACATTTGTGCATAGGTCTTTGTGTGGACATCTGTTTCCATTTCTCTCAGGCGTAGGTGTAGGGATGGGATTGCTTGGTCACATGAAAAATGCATAACTATCTAAGAGACTGTCAAGCTGTTTCCCAATGTAATTGTACCAGTTTGCATTTTTACTGGCTGTGTATGAGAGTTCAAGTTGTTCTACCTTCTTGACAGCACTTGGTACTTTCAGTTTTGAAGTTTTAGTCATTCTAATGTATGTAGTGGTATTTCACTGAGGTTTTCATTTGCACTTCCCTGGTGACTAATGATATTATGTACCATTTCAGATGCTTAGTTTTCATCTGTATCTCTTCTTTGGTGATATGTTTGTGCAAATATTTTCCCATTTTTTTCATTAGGTTAAGATTCATTTTAAAATACCTTTCCTTGGTTCCCAGATGTTGATCAAGAAGAGGATATGCTTATCTCTCTACCCTTGGATTTCTTGTAAGTTTTAAATGAGTATTCTTTTTCTATCGAGTCCTATATCCATTTTAAAATAAGGATAAGAGAGAAAGAACTTCTTTGAAATGTAACCCAAAATATGAGGATTCATATCCCCAGTCCCAATGTGTTCCATGTGGCCCCTCTTGCATTCTACATTCTTTGCTCAGTCCTTCTTATGTGAGTGGGGTTGGATAATATGGGGAGAAAATGGCTCTTTCTGCTCCCCGTTATACTGGTTTGGCTTCTGAGTGGGTTGCTGTTCTCCCTTCAGACTCCTCCCTTGGTGTCTGCCCTCATGACTAATCAAGAAAAGACAAGCAGTGAAAGAGTATCCACTCAGCTGAATCAGAAGAGTCTGCAAGCCAGGCATGGTGGTGCATGCCTGTAATCCCAGCACTTTGGGAGGCTGAGACAGGAGAATTGCGAGTTTAAAACCAGCCTCAGCAATGGCGAGGTGCTAAGCAACTCAGTGAGACTCTGTTTCTAAATAAAACGCAAAATAGGGCTGAGGATGTGGCTCCATGGTCGAGTGCCCCTGAGTTCAGTCCCTGGTACCAAAAAAAGAAGAAGAAGGAGGAGGAGGAGGAGGAGGAGGAGGAGGAGGAGGAGGAGTCTGCTCTAGGGATCCAGCATCCCCATGAGTGAGTCTCTGGTTCATAATTCACTCTGCCATTAGCACTGGGGCCATGTTCAGCTTACCAAGTATAAAGGTAAGATTTTGCCCCTCATTTGCTATTTCTCAATTTGTTTGGAACCCACTGGGGGATAGGGGCTATCACTGGATCCTGGTGATCTCAACACACAGTTTGGAATACATATACTACAGATAGAGTGTCATCCTCATTCCCTCACTTCCATTCTTTCTGTCAATATTTACATACCAGGTATTGAGGTATTAGAGCTTTGGAAGTTCACATGCCTGATCTAAAGAGACTAAAATATACTCATATGGGAAGAAGGGAGGAAATATCTATATTATAAATTTCCCCCAGAGCATCTTTACTTGTGTCAAATCTATTTCTTTTACTCTGAGTAAAAATATAAGATTTTATTCAGCCTTTATTCTTTTTAATGCTTCATCTATGCTACTTTTCAAAATATATCCTTCACAAAAAGCAACCAAAATATTGAATGTAGGGATAATTCGATCTAGAATATTTTACAGGTTTATATTTGCCAACATTATCATCATTAAATTTGAAGGTCTTCAGAAGCCAATCTTTTCTATTTAGCATGAAGTACTTATCTCAGTACAGACATTGCAATCACACATGCTTTTTGAACAATTGAGTTATAATTGATAATCCACAATTAGAAATTACAAATATTTAAAAAATTTTTTCCTAATTGTGTTTTTAATTTACAACATTAACCTGGAGTTCATTTAATTTTTTGACATGATCCTTCCCCCTTCACATTTTTTCAACTTTGTAAGTCCTCATAAATTAAAAGGATGATGGATCATTATGCCTAAATGTCCTTGATGTTGACAAACACTATGAATATTTGTACCTCTCAAGCAGAGAAAGGTCTGGCCAAGTTAAGACACTTAAATACTCTGTAAAAGCCTGAGAGTGTAGGAGAACATAGGTTGCTTGCAGTTCAAAAGGGATCATCATCATCATCATCATTATTACCATCATCATCACTATCAGTCAACCTAGAACAAGGTGTTTTCTTTGGAGCTACCAATGAATTCCTAATAAATCAATAAGTGATGTTCTTTGTATACTATATTGTGGGCATCAACAGAAAGAAGCAGTTGATTGGAAGGAGTGTGGCACTTTTTAGATTCAGAGATTATTTGTACATATTCTGTGGGTGGTAAAATGAAAACTCCAGGGTTGTATGTGTGTGTTTTAATTTCTAGCACATTGGATGGGCTATTTTACAAAACAGATAGTCAACATATGAGCACTTATTTGATCCTGTTTCAGGATCTCTGTACCATCTGCTTAGATGGGCACTTGTGGATCTTCCCATGACTTCATTGATTAGATATCAGCTCTTGAGGTGCTTCCATAGAAAGAACTTCTCTGGCCTCTTTCATTTATTTTTTCTACCATGCCCTGCCCAAGGTCACTTTTTACCCCATTACTCTATCATATGTTATTTGTAGAATGTACCCTCTATGACAGTAAATATTTACTAGCGTATTTATTTATACCCTTGTCCCCAGTATAACAGAGGCTCCGTAAAATCAGTGATTCTGTCCTACTCAGTACAGAATGACAGGATTAAGACTTGTACTTGGCACAGAGTGAGGACCCATAAATATTTGATGAATAATTGAATGAGGTGATTTCTGATTAGCAGATTAGATAACCATCCCCTTTCCAATTTTAATATCGTTAATGCTTAAATTGTGTACATCTTTAAATTGGGCCCAATAATTTGGTTTTAAAAAACTGGACAAGTAGTAGGTTAGTAGGGTCCTTATTCCAAAACCTCTGCCAGTCTGTGGCCACCACTGCTGAACCCTTGTGTTTTAGTCAGCCTTTTCACTGGTGTGATCAAAAGACAACAATAATTTTGAGAAGGAAAACTTTATTTGAGTGTTCATGGTTTCAGAAGTCTCAGTCCATAGATGGATGACTCCATTTCTTGGGGCCTGAGGTGAGGCAGAATATCATGGTAGAAGTGTGTGGCAGAGGAAAGCAGCTCGGGTTATAGCACCAGGAAGCAAAGAGTCCTGTCACCACGGGCAAAATATATGCCCCAAAGGCACACCCCCAATGACCCACCTCCTTCAGCCAAAGCCTACTTGCCTACAGTCTCTATCCAGTTAATCCCTATCAGTAGATTAATGCACTGATTAGGTCAAGGCTCTTATAACCCAATCGTTTTACCTCTAGGCTTCCTTTCATTGTCTCACACATGAGCTTTTGGCGGACAATGCCTATCTAAACTTGTCCTTGCTGAACTAGCAAAGTCAATTCTAAACCACAGAAACTTTAACATGTGCTAAAACTGGTCTTTCCTACTGTGAAATGCTTTCTTCTCCTGGGTGATGATGAAGGGCCATTCCAGGAAGCTGGCCTTGAACCAGACTGAAGTATCAGATAGAACCTTCTCTTGTTCAGGTGTTATTGCAAAATGCCCTTTCTCTATTCATTTCCTGCTCCCATGCTCATTCAGACCCTACAGAGTAACTGGGAGTAGGATGCTCACCCTCCTTCCCCACCCCCAGGGTGCTGAAACTCTCATAAATGGCTTTGGGTTATTTCATGGTCTGGTTGTCATATAAAAATTGTGCAGCCTGAGAATTTCATAAAACAGAATGGACAGAAAACATGATTAGATTTCCCCAGCCTCATAGCTCTCTGGTCAGAGATGTCGGCTGCAGTTCTGTACCACTGAATCATCCTTCAGGGGAGACAGTTCAGCAAACTGTTAACATTTGTTTTACTTTTAGCTTTATGGTGTTGCTCTTATTCCACATTTGCACTTGGATAGGTAACTCCCTGGCCTCTCAGAAATATAATGCCACACACTTCTTATTGTGGTCAATACCTAGGTCAATACCTAGGAGAAAAAGACATATATTTAGTAGTTGCCCATTGATCTTAGTAGGACATCTGTATCCTCAACATGATTGTTTGTTTTTTAATCTGACTATTTTCCTCCTGAATGAATTGTGATGTTTTATCAATTTTTAAATATGGTATAATAATCAGAACAGCAGGTGCAACATTAAATTGATGTTTCATGGAAAGCATTCTAGTTAGAAAGAAATTGACACATATGCTACCTCATCGTTGGATTTTTTTTTCTGTCTTCATCAATAAAGATTTTATGGGAATTAGAATATTCATTTCTGAAGGCAACATGGAGCACTCGGCATATCATGTTTTTTAATTGTGAGCTGAAACTGATGTCATGATGAACAGATCAGATTAACTCACAGGTTGAAGCACTGGCATGATACAATAGGCTGTATCCCTAAGAAAGTAAAGATGAGAAGGAGTAACTTAGAAAAATTTTTAAAAGCTTAATTATGAAATAAAATTTTGAGGTCTTCTAAGTGGCTAGGAAGAAAAATGTGGCAAAGAAATGAAGCGATTAGCAAATAGCTAGGGGCCAAAGCTCTGAGGAATTTAGCTAAAATAGTAAAGCATAAAAAAATCTGTTTATCTAAGAATATCTTAAAATCAGTGAGTAGGAGAAACGTTTTGTTGCAAATGTATCTTTGTTGTGCATGTAATGCAGTGAAAAATTCCAAGCAAAAATCATGACTTTGAGAAGCCAAGTTAAAGCACAGAAAAACAAAACAAGCCATTTTGACAGCAATCCAAGCCACTAAGTACAACAAAATATTCTTTTAAATGGCTTACAGATATTTTTCAATGTTGGTCTACAATGTGTGTGACAGCATCCTTTTGTGAAAGAGGGGAAACAAATCCATGCAGACATTGATGTGCAAAATCCCTATTACTAATAAGAACTAGAAGCCCAGGGCATGATTCTTAGGTTGTGAGGTATTTCCCTCCATGAGTGGGCTTACTGTAAGATTCATTATCTGTCTAAATCAAGAAATTCCAATACATAAAGATTCAGCGGGATCATTGGGATTTAAGTTGAGACTTGAGTTCAGTGCAGTGAAAGATGTGGGTTTTAGGGGCTCCCAGGGGAAGCATATGTACAGTTCAATATATTTTCTTTTAAATAAGAATCATATTTATGGGAAAAAATGCAGAACAGACCCTCTGAAAATGTTCCCAGCCTGTATTACTCTGTTTGCATATAGGTATACATTTGCAAAATCACTTTTTCTACTTACAGTCTGTTTTATAAAAGATACTTTGTTATTTTCATAATTTTCCCTTGAATTTCTAAAACACTTTTAAGGATTCTGAATGATAGAACTCCTATTAACAAAGAGTATAGTCTCTAAAGAGAAAAGCAATCACTCCCTAGTTACGATTGTTCTTACACTGAGTTCCACAAATCCTCCCTCAATATGTGCTGGTTCCAGCCTTCTCCACACCCAGAGCAGGTGGGCTGCACTGAGCAGACTGAGGAACAGACACTTCAATCTTTGTTAGGCAGCTATCACTCTTCCTGAAACTGGCCAAGATGGTGGAAAGAATGGTGTTCTGATCTCAGCTCTACAGGGTGCCAACAAAGTGGCCTTGGGTAAATCATTTTATTTCTATGGTTCCTCTTATTAAAATGTAAATAATATTGTCCACTTTTCTGGACTTAACAGCAAGGATGGAAGGAGAGATCATGCATAGAATTGCACTTGAATATGAAAATGTTCATAACAACAACAATGATAGTCACCATAACACAGCTCATTTTAAAATTCCTGGTCTCATTGTGAGAACAGCCCATCTCTCTCTGGGCACAGATAACTATAGTGCTGGCTGGCACTCATGGCTTTGATATCTGCTCCCCTTTGTATGCAATCTGTTAATATTTGCTTCACTTCCAGCTTTATTGTTGATTGCAAACCATTTTGTAACATGAAAGAATAGAGCTGTCATACTGAATAGCCAAAAGTTAGTTTATTGGGAAGTGTAAATTCTAAGAACACATGTCCTAAAGGCTTATGGCCATTGCTAGTTCATGACTGCTATCAGGTCATCATAGACCAGATATAGTAAAATGAAGTCATCTGTATCCCAAAGCTACTCAAGCTTTTTATTCCTTTCATTGATCAATTGATTGATCAATTTACTTTGGTACTGAGGATTGAACCCAAGGATGCTGCACCCCTGAGTCACATCCTTAGTCATTTTAATTTTTGTTTTGAGACAGGGTCTTGCTAATTTGCTTTGGGCCTCACTAAGTTGCTGAGACAGGCCTTGAACCTGCGATTCTCCTGCCTCAGCCACCCAGCTTGCTGAGATTACAAGTATGTGTCACCACACCTTCTTAATAATGGGTAAAAAATGACTGTGATACCCATAAATGATTAATTTATCATAATGGTATGATTAGCAGTAGCATGTTAAGTATTCAATATATGAATTGTTAGCAAAACTACAGAAAATGACTACAAAGTATTTAATAACATTTTTATGCACGAAAGTGAACAGTATGACCCCCCAAAACAGTTGTCAAAACTTCAATGACACTGCTAGAATTTCTGATCTTGACACTGCTAGAATTAGGGAGAGTGTTTAGAACAGTTTTATTTGTGATTCCAAATCTCTCTTACTGATGTTTTATTAAAGACAGAACACTGTACTGGAGCTAAATTTTACTAAAAATTGTCAAGTCTTTGGCCACGTTGCCAGGTCCTTTAAGAGAGATTTGGGATTAATGGACCTATCACTGTTTTAGGGACTCTTTGTCTTCTTCATAGATATGTTGACATGGAGCCACAGGCAGGGTGAATAATGATAGTTCAGGGACACCTGAGCTTCTGTGGTTCTGAGGCTGCAAAAACAACTGCACCACTTACAAAATCTGTGAATCTTCCTGGAAATTTTGATGTCATCTGTGCTAACTAACTCTGTGATTTTTCAAAGTCTATGAAGCATCAGGGCATTCCCACAGGGAGAGAGAAAGGTGGTCTATGGTGGCTTTCTGCTCAATGCAGGCATCTAGCTTGAGACCGAAGCCCTGTACTGTCTTTATCAATTTAGCCTTGCTTTGGGTACTTTTCAACAATTTAAGATTCAAAGTGTGCAGATGGTTTGTTGCATGGGTAAGAAACTTAAATCTTGGTGAGCCACTTAATATCTAACAAATTGGCATTCTCTGAGCTTTTAATTAAAGAAGTCCTTAGTTGGATAAAATAATTAAGTACATTTCTCCAACAATCTTCTATAATCTGTCCATAAACAACCACTAGCACCATCAAGGGCAACTATCATGCTCTGCTCAATGCCTTTTAAGTATCACACAAACCTGAAATGGTTAAAATCGCAAGTGCAAAGAAAGGGACAAAACTAGGCTACTTTCTCTGACTGCCTTGAGCAAGAAAGGCAGCCTGAGACCAAACTTTTGCTGGGTGGTTCCATGTGAACTAGACACAATGACCTTCTCTTTGACTCAGATGATTCACTGACTTATTCCTTTTTTCTTTTCTTATTTGTGTCCTGGAACACATAAATATTTTCAAAGAGATGTCTTTTATAATGCCCCAATTTTATGAAAAATTTTTAGAGGAATTTAATTTAAAAGAGCTCAGAATAGCATCATTTATTTATATATAGCTTCACAAGTATTGACTTATGTAAGTTTCCCAGTGTGATAACTAGCAGTAGATAGTTACCTAACAGTAATTAGTAGTATGTTACCTAATCAGTGTTTCCCACAAATATTCTATGAACCATTCAATTGCATGCCATCAGAACACTTTGCCCACAGAAATACATGCTACACTACAAACCTTCTTTGCTCTGGTGGCTTAATTTCATGGAAGTAGAGAACAGAATAGTGGTCACCAGAAGCTGCAAAGAATAGGAGAAATGGGGATATAAAGAGGCTAAATAATAGGTACCAAAATATAGTTAGATGAGAGGAATTAATTTCAATGTTCCGTGGCATAGTAAGGTGATATAGTTTTCCAAAATTCATGAGCATATTTGATAAAGAACTAGAATAAAGAAGTTGAACACTTGTCAACAGAAAGAAATGGTAAATATTTAAGAAGAGGAAAACCCTAATTACCCTGATTTGATTATCATCATGCATTGTATACATGTGTAGAATTATTACCCCATACCTTCAAAATATGTGTAATTATTGTCAATTAAAAGCAATAATAGAATGGTAGAAATGGTAGAATTTACAGAAGTAGAAGTAGAAGAGTTTATAGCTGTAGAAGTAAAAAGAGTTGTTGTTACTACCAGTACTGCTACCACTACAGTGATGACTACTAAGAGTATTACTGGAAATAATCATAGAAGAGAGAAATCCTTTAATTTTAAAGTCTTGCAACTATCATGGTGGCCCAAAGATAATCAAAAGGAGATGTGAAAATAATTTTAAAAGATGGTATGTATTATTTAAAAACATAAGCCAGTGTTTAAAATTATGTATTCAACAATTTATAGCGTGGGTTAAGATGCGTGGCAAGTAGTTAGTATAATCCAAGGATGAGTTATTTTATTATAATAAGCATTCACATAATCCTTCAAGTGTTCTCATTTCCAAAATACATTAGAAGAAGTGCTTAATTATGATAAGTGCCAAATCTAAGAAAAACTTTAGAAAGGAATTAAAAGAAAAATACAAGATCATGCCAATCTCCCAGTATACAGTATGGATAAAATTAATTGTTAATGTATATTAAGAAAAAAGTCAGTAGTTTTCAGGGGTTGAAGGAAAAGGAGGACTGAAAAGATAGAGCACAGAGGAGTATTAGTGTAGTGAAACTACTCTATAAAGTACTCTGACAATGAAGATATATACATTTGTCCAATCCTATAAGATGTACACCACCAAGAGTGAAGCCTAATGAAAACTATGGTTTTTTAAAAATGATGTGTCAATGTCAAGTTTTCCCCTGTAATAAATTCACTACTCTGGCAAGGAGTGTTCATAAAGGGAAGGTTTACACGGCCACAGCACGGTATATCCGGGGAAATCTTTGTGCTTTCCTTTTAATAGGTCATGAATATAAAACTGCTTTAAGAAATCATGTCTTTAAAAAGTGTTAAGAATTAGTATATCCCAGGGCCTATGTTTTTCCATTCCACTCAGCATTGAATTAAATTATAGATAAGCTGACATGAATCATGAGATATTTAAACAGGACAAAATTATTTATAATTTTAGTTCAAGAATTTCACTTGATCCCTATTGTTTTAAATATATACCTTTCATCATCATGCTTTTCCCCATGTTAAGTCTTTCCACTCATTTCAATAAAAGGATGTCAACAAGTCTGTACTTTTTTTCCCTTAAACTTTCTTTAACTTTTTAAATAAAATGTCTTACATTAATGTTTATTTGCAGATTTACAAAACATTTTATCACACAAATTACAACATTCTAGTCCCACAATCTTGGAGAGGTTAAGACCTAGCAAAAATCATATCATTGATAAAAGTTAGCGTTGAAATAAAAAAATTGTGGATTCTTAATAATTAAGTACAGATTTTTTTTAGGCATTTTTATCTCACATTGATCAGAAACTGACAAAATCCTTTTGATGTGATGTAACTTCTTCCATTTCCTCTGCCCAAATCTCCAATTCTTATTAATTAGTTTTTTATAAAGAGAAATGATAATAAATGGGACTTACCTATGCTTATTTTCCCCCGATCCCAGAGAGTTATTGTAAATTAATGGTTAAAAGGACAGATTTTTGCAGCAAACCAAGACCACAAGGGTATGAATCTGAATCCTGGCTCTATCACCTATGAGCTATATAATCTTCATTAAGTGCTTAACTGATCTTTATCTCAATTTTCTTATCTGTAAAGTGGGGATAATGATGATGTTTGAATATGAATTAATACTTGCAAAGCATTTAGAATAGTTCATGGCCCAATGGTAAGCATTGTATATGTGTTACTAAGTAAAATGATACTCTTTCTAAATTTATATTAATCACAAATATAAAATTTTACTCCAACCCTTCTAGATTCCATTATGAATTCTCAGACTCTACCTTCTTACTCATCTCTCAACTATTCCAAGTACTCACTCTTTCACAGAACATTTTCTTTAATTATTACTACTTCTTCATTTGATTTTATATTATCTTTCATCTCACACATTTCTGATATTTCCTCAAATGTTCTCTTTCTGTTCCTCAGTCTTAGATGTTCTTTTTCTTTAATGTTCTGTAATCTACCTTGGATCTTCCACTTTCTCCTCTGTGCAAATTAAAATAAATTCATACATTTGGGGCAATTAAAAGAAATTCACATATATGACTAAGACTTCATTTTAAAAAAATTAGTTATAGATGGACACAATACCTTTGCTTATTTTTATTTATTTTTATGTAATACTAAGGACCAAACCAGTGTCTAACATGTGGTTAGCAAACGCTCTACTACTGAACTATAACCCCAGCCCATGACCCAGACTCCATTTCATTCTATGATATTCACTGCCTATTGGAAATATTTACATGAATATTCTGTCAACATTTTGAACCTAATGTGTACTTACATCTCTGTTTCAAATCTTTAAATTACAGATTCATTCCTTTTCAAAATTTGTTTACATTTGTTAATTGCATTAGCAATTACAGGTTTTTATTATAGGTTTTCCATCTATAAAAATGATACACAGCTTTGAAATTCAGTAAGCAAGAATTTAAAAATATGGTAATTTAAAAATTATGGAATTATGGAATTTTTATCAATGAAATTTCTTAAATGAATGATATATAGAAGGATCTTAAAAACTGTTTGAGGGAAAGATGCACATCACATTCAGAGGAACAAAGAAGAATGGCAGCAGACTTCTGGTTTGAAACAAGGTAAGCAAGAAGACAGCTGCACAACAGAAAGAAATGGGTGAGGAGGGAGGGAGAGAGAGAGAAGGAGGAAAGGGAAGGGAAGAAAAGGCAAGAGGATGAAGGAAAAAGAAAAAAGAAGAAAGAAGGAAGAGAGAAAGAAAAAGGTCAACTTAGATTTCTATACTCAGTAAAAATGCCTTTTAAAATGAAAGTGAAATGCTTTTTCAAATATACAAAATCTGAAAGAGTTCACTAGCATCAGATTTTTAGGACAAGAAATATTAAAGGAAATCTTTCACATATGGAAATAGATATATGTAGAGAAATGAAGAGCATAGGAAAATTCTGAATTTGTGAATAAATATAAATATATATACTGAGTTTCAAGAACCTTTTAAATAATGTAAGATTATAATGCTTTGACATTAAGTATAGTTTCCTACTGAACAGGTGAAAGGCTGATTTTTCCTATGATTATGAGTGTTAAATAAAGAAAAGATAGTTTCTTTCATAGTAAGAAGAGATTGGAACACCTAGGTGAGAACTAAATGGCTTAGCACTGAACAGCTTGGTGTGATTTAGTTTAATTCTACTTTTAATCTGAACTTGATGGCATTTTATTTTCTGGTTTCATTTTGTATTTTGTGTTTAAGATTTCTTTTTATACTTTCCTAGTTTCTTATTCATGCTTGCCTATCTTTTCTCCCTGGATTCTAATTTTTCCCTTTGCCTTCTGCCTCAGCCTTTTCATTTGTTCTTTCCACCTTCAGTTTTCTCATTCTGTCTGTCTTCATGGCTTTATTCTTGCTTAGCAAAAAATTTTGGAAACCATCTTATCTTCTTTCCCTAAAACTGGTCATAATTTCAGCAAATTAAGTAAGACTTAGAGATAGCATAATACTTTTAAAATTTAATGTCAGCAATAAATATCTATTTATTGAGTACCAACAATTTACTGTTCTAGGATTTCAGAAACTTTAGTGAATAAAACAATGTAAATCCCATGACCCCCTTCATTTTATCATCTAGGGAGAGGGGACATGCAAAAACAGTATGATAAATTATCAGTTCTTATTTTACATTAAAAAATGATAGAGGCTGTGGAGGAAAAAAGCAGTGTAGATGGCAGCAGAAAGTAACAGTTGGAATTGTAAAGGAAGTGGTTTAGTTACAATTCTTGAAAAAGTAAGATTTGCAAGGATACTTGAAATTACTTCCAGGTAGAAGAACAGGTAGACAAGAGCCACAGGCCATAAAATACTCATATGTCAGAAGTTTTTAACAAACATGAAGAAGACCAGGGTTGCTAGAGTGATCTCAAGGAGAGTGAGCCATAGGATTGGGAGTCAGAGGAGTAATAGGGACCTGATGATAGCTTTATAAATTGCCAAAAAGACTTGTATTTCTATCAAAGTATTAGGGGAGGCAAAGTTTATTTTTTAACAGAGAAATGACATGATTTAGCTTATCTTTTAAAAGGACTACTCTGATTATTATTATTATTATTATGGATTGTAGAAGGTAAGGGACAAGAGTAAAGACTAGGACTACTTCTTGTAGTTATTCTTGTAGTTTATTCTTCTTGTAGCAAAAGATGCTGATAGCTTAGACCAAGTATTAGCAGAGAGATGTTAAGATGTGATTGAATTCTGGGTACATTTTGAGAATAGATTCAATAAAATTAATTATTTTATGTATGAGGGGGGAAGAGATATAGAGGGGCCAATAATGGCTCCAAGAATTACTTATACAACTGGACATACAGGGCTGCCTTCAACCTGAGATGGGAAGGATGTTAATTTTAACATGTCTCTTAGGCATGTCAGTAGAAATACGGGATGGATAATATAATATGCAAAATCAACAATCCAGGGAGAGGTAGATTTTTTACCAGCATATAGATGTTATACAAAGCCAGAGTTAGGATAGAATCACTAAGAAAATAAGTGCAGATGGAAAACAGAAGTTACCTAAGAACTAAGCCCTGGAAATCTCTACCGTTAAAAGATTTGGCAGAATAAAACTAATGCATCAAACAAAACGAGGATGAACGATTAGTGTGATAATTTTCCTGATGTTTCTACACTTAATCTTTGTAGACAGGGTTTACACCATGTGTAAAACCCAATCCTGCCCAGTTTCATGTGGGACCAACACTCCTTCTGTGGCTGTATAGGTTTGATGGTACCATGTGGGATCCTACCAGTGGGTTCTGTAGAAACCTTGAAATACTTCCTTCACCATAATGCCTTGTACGAACAGTCATCAGGATCATGATGGGGGCAGTCAAGAGCACGGGCTACTCAGTCAAAGGTGGCATGAATGCAAGGCCATTTCTTACTAGCACTGTGAGCAATGTATTCATCTTAGTTTTCTCATCTATAGAATGGAAATGATATTCCTACCTCACAGTGTTGATAAAAGGATTAAATAAATCAGGGAATCAATAAGCTAATGAATGACACCTTCATATAAAAGAGTAATCACTCAATAAATAATCACATCCTTCTGTAAGCTTGGCCCTGTGTTAGAGCTGATGATTCCATTGAATTGGAACAATGAGTTCCCTCCACTCCTCGTGCACACATTCTCTGAATTCAGGGAGACAAATGACAAATAGGCAGATGTGGATAAAAAAACTGAAAGGGTGATAAAGGAAACAATAAGGTCTGTGTTAGATTTTTATTGCTGTGACAAAATAATCAACTTGAAAGGAAGAAAAGTTTTATTTTGGTTTATGGTTTCAGATGTGTCAGACACTGGTTCTGTGGCCCTGTTGCTTTGGGCTTGTAGTAGCACAGTACATCATGGCAGGGATATGTGGCAGAAGAAGGTTATTCACCTCTTTGCTTCCGAGAAGCAAAATGAGAGAGACAAAAAGGAGTTAGGATCCCAGTATCCCATACAAGGGCATGCCTGCAATGACCTAACTTCCTCTCACAGGGTTCTACCTCCTAAAGTTTTCATCACCTCCCTATAGTGGCACGGGTTGGAAACAAAGGCTTCAGCCCATGAACCTTTAGAGGATATTCCAGGTCCAAACCATAGCAGGGCTGTGAGAAAGAAAAAGGGAAGCTCTTTTTAATGTTTATTTCATATTTAATTTTCATAGCAATCCTATGAAATGGGTATTAATAACATTGTTTCAAGATGAAGAACTTGTGGGAATGAACAGTTAATTTACAGTTAATCAAATGGTAGAATAGAGATTCAAACTGAGATAATCTGCAGCTCTCTTGCTGCCTAGGTTGCTGTGTTCTTGTGGCAAGTAAAGGGTGTGCGAGCCTCAGGCTAGTGCAGTGAGCATCCAATCAATTAAATTCCTTTGTCTATCCAACCTATGTAGGTTAATAATGGGGATGTAATAATAATGAGAAATGCATTCTGTTCCCAGGCATCATTATAATTGTTTTATTTAATGCCATTTAATCCTTGATATAAGGTATATGATTAGCCCCATTTTATAGGCAAAGAAACTGACACTCATGTTGCTCATGCTCATGACTCATTATAACAGCTGAATTTGAACCCTAGCAGTCTGACCATACAGGCAAGGATGCAATGAGGCTTCCATGTTTATCTAGAGAGTGCTCAGCTGTCATGATTGAGGAGTCAATTCTACTTGTCCTTTACCGAGTCTATAATACTTATCATAGTGGCTCTTTAAAGGAAAAGTCTAGATCTCTATATGTTTCTATATATGTAAATATAAATTGTAATAATATTTTTTAGTGATTACAATCAAAATTATTGTCCTGATTTTTTTTTCAGAGCTGGTAGATTTCCTTCTGAGTGTTCAAGTTTAGCTTGCATCATTTGAATTAATTGTCTATTTTAGGGTAAGCCTGTAATCCTTCCAAATGTTTTATTTCTAAAAGCAGATTCATTCTTAAGGAAAGCTGTTTCATTGATCACTTGCAGATGATATTTACAAGTTGTGATGGATAAGATGATGGGGCCGAGTTGAACCTGGACATGGTAATAGTTCTGGAGTCTAAAGTCTCTACTGTTGAGTGAATATTTCTACCTTGGGACTGGCTGGCAGATTTTGGTTGGTACTCAGCTGGGAGCGTTCAAGTCCATGTCTGCACTAGAGGGTAAAGGTAAGTTATCATGAAATTGGTAGGAACATAAGAAGAAAATGGTATAGTACTAAAGATAGACAGAGCCTAGTGCTGGCTGGTGGCAGATCCTTTCTAGAGGCTCTTCCACAAATGTGATGTGAACTCTGTGACTTTGAATGAATGGCCCTGAATGAAACCAAACAGGACGAAAATCACATTTTTTCAGCATAAACATGTACTGTCCCATATGTGTACTCCTCTCAGCAAGCACGTAGTGATTGCTATTATCCATGTTATACAAATAAGAAACTAAGGTTTGAATCAAAGGCTCCACAGTCTGGACTACTGCAGCACTCTGGCACTGCCAGAGACCACAGGAAAGCTGGGGAGGCACAAGTGAAGTGAAGGTTACATTGCAGCCAGGGTCAACAAGTCTGGTATCCTACAAGACTAAGGATAGCACAGTCTGGTAATCAACAAATAGCCTGATAGGAAGTCTAAAAATGTGGGTACTATCATTTTTTTCCATCTGGTATAAAAACTCCAAAAACTCAATATGATTATTTGAAGCTCAATAAGATTTAATGATTGTGGTCATGAACAAATGAAACTAATTTCCTACTGAGTCAGGCTGACTGGTCTATAACCTACCTGATAAGCTGCCCTGTCATGAAGGATTGTCCAGAGATTTAGTTGTCTGACATGCTCAAGTTTCTCATGATCACTTACAAAGCACCTGTACTGGAAATATGCCCAAAGTGGCACGGCAAGTGGAATGTTAATCTTCTTTAACTAGGATTGATTGAGCTTATTGGACTGAAGAACTCTCCCTAACACCAGAATTCCTATTAACTTCTCATGGGATGAATTTGGATGTGATAGAATAGGAAAAAGAACACGAACTTTAGTAATTAGTCTTTTTAAACTCAAACTCATTCATTCATTCATTCATCACAATTTACTGAGGGTCTACTGTGGATCAGGTATAGTGCTTTGGGAGCACTGAAAGTGAAGATGACATAGTTTCTGCCTTCCTGGAACTTGTATCAGAGAGGGTAAGAGCATAGAGAAGAGAGAGTGACATGTCAAATATAATCATGAGAGAATGTGCTAAGTGGGCAGGCGGTTCAATTATTTACCCAACGAATGATTGCTGCATGCCACATCTATTCCAGTCTCTAGTGCCTGGAAACCTGCTGAGCAAGAGAGAGCAAGCAGGTCTTTGGTCTCACAGAGATTACATTCCAGTTGGGATGGGGGAGATAAAAATAAGTGAGAAAACAATGTCTGATTACAGTAAGTGTGATGAAGATAGTCTGGGTGAAGTTTATATTGAAAGTAGGAGGGTTTTTAATTTTTGTAATTTTTTTGTTAAAATAATATATTACCAAGAGTATTTCTCTGTTTACTTTGCTCACTGAATTGGCCAAGTAGATGAAAAGGCAGGCCTCACTTAAAGATAATTGAGCGCCCTGTGTTTTGATAATTGAACCAATTCAGAGTTGTAAGCACTGTGTTGCCAAGATTCATTGTGTTTTGAACCCTCTTCCTTAGCAGTTTGTTAAAGTTTGATTTGGCAAACAAGCAGCTCTGAAGTTGGATATTCTAATCAGGAAAAGATTAGTTTACCCCTTGGATTGTGTTTGGGGGAGAGAGCTGTGGGAAAGAATTGGGATTTCTCAATATTTGCATGTTTTGTAGAAAAGAGAGTTGTTTTAGGTTTCAACTCCATCGTATTTCCTCAGGGAGCTTTAAAATACTGACTGTGACAGAACCATTTTTGGATACCAAGGTAACAGTATCCATAAAAATTAATAAAATCAATAGTGTATTTTCATAAACATAAGGATTTTCTAAGTGAAATGGTATTCTTTTCCTGTTGACCGTTTTTGAAGATTAATTACAGGGATTGTTAACCCTTTCACAAGTAATTCTAAAAGAAAGAAGTTAAAATAAGTTGACAACAAGAAAATCTATCCAGAAAATTTAAAATATCTAAGAACATTCGAATATTAAGTCCTTCCAGCAACAAAAGCAGCAGAATATGGCAGAGGTTCAGGTAAATTGTTGCCATAGATACAAATAAAACCTGAAAATAGAGTTTGTTTAGACTGTAGAGTGCTCAGCCCTTGGTCCTCATACATTATGACTTCATCTAATGCTTCTTTCTCATTTCTTCTTATTTCTTGTTTTGTTTATTTTTTTATTATTTTTTATAGTACTAAAGATTGAACCCAGAGGTGCTTAACTACTGAGCCACATTCCCAGCCCTTTTGTTTTATGTTTTGTTTTGAGACAGTGTCTCACTAAGTTGTTTAGGGCCTTGTTAAATTGTTGAGGCTGGACTTGAACTTGTAATCCTCCTGCCTCAGCCTCCCAGGGTGCTGGGATTATAGATGTGTGACACTATGCACAGCTTCTTCCATGTTGCTAAGGGAAAATATTGAGTATGACTCTACTGCAGCTTCCAATCCAGGTATTTAAGGCAAATCCAGATAGCTATTTTAAATTATATTTTAATTCAAATTAGTTTTATAATACCCAGAAAAATTTAAAAAATATCCTGTGAAGAAGACTTCCCTGATGTTTAGAAGTAAAGGCCTGAACTCCTTAGATTTGAATGGTGAAATATTTCATCTGTTTGTGCAGTCCTTGGAGGACAGACACTTCCTAAGCTAATTTGCTCATCAGCAGAGTTCTTACCCATACTGGGAAAGAGGTGATGGGAAGTACAAATGAGTTGCTGAGTGTAAAGTTTTATCCATGTGTTGGCCAGAAGAGATTAGCCTACTTCACAGACTATTGACTTTTTATTTTTAAATTTTTTTGTAGATAAACATATTCCTGTAAGTTCTGGACATTGAGAACCAGAATTTTATTTGTTGTTACTCAGTAACAGATGTCTGGGATTATCTGCACTGTCAAGTGTATTAAATGTTGTCTATGGAGCAGTGGCAGGGTGTAGATGTTAAGCAACTCAACATACAAATGCCAGCTTGTTGGGAGGCAGATAAAAGCTATTAGTGACACTGACCATAGGTTGCCAGGTTCTTGTACTTGGGAGGGTTTTCATCAATTAGGCTGCATAAGAATCACCTGGGATACTCTTCAAAGTGCAGATTCCTGGAATCTGCTATTTTAAAAAAGAATTGCAACTCATATACACTTATTGAAATACTGAGCTTGCCTTTTGAAGTCAACTTTAATAGTGTTTGTTTTGATTTTTTGTTTCTGTAGGAGCTGGCAATTCTGAAGCAGAAATAATGAGAAATTCTCCAGTGTTTAAAAGAAGGAATCATTTGTTTTTATAAATAACATTTTTCTGAACATAGGAAAAATTCTGATCAATATATATTTTATTGCTTTTAAAATCTTTATTACACATATACACATTCAGTATTGTTAATTCAATTAAAATTTCTACCAATTAATTAACATGTTTTTGTTAGTGGGAATTAATAAAACAATTAAGAAATTATTGTATCGTCTCTGTTAGAATGAACTTACAAACTTTGGGTTAACCATTAAGGACAGGATTCTGGAGTGCAGTGACATGAGCTTTGAGAACCAGAATTGTTTACAATCTGCTGTCTGAATAACATTGGTTTCATTGATCCACGACTTTTTAATGAATCAATGAGGTAGTGAGTTCATGTGGAATCTGGAACAATGGACATGAAATTAACGAATCTTATTAAGACAAATCTTATTAAGACAAACATAATGTGCTTCCAGTCATCTATATCTATATATCTATATCTATATCTATATCTATATATAAATAAAGTAAGATATGAGATTTCTTGTTGTTTCTGAAGCTCATTTCTTCTTGAGAAATGCATGTGTTACCTGGTAAAAGTTATTAGCCTGAACACAAGAGCAGGAATTCCACATGATTCTCCTATCTGGGCCTAAGCAATTGTTGTAGAACATCCCAAAGAACCAGGATAATTGCTTTGCAGTCCTGAGCTTTTCCTAAGGACTCAGAGAACATGATACATGATGATGGAGTGAGGGCTGTGGGGGTCAAATTCATTAATGTTAGTTGCATTAATTTGAATTCAGGGAACATTTGCTAGAGTTTTATTGAAAGAAATAATTAAGCTGACTCAGAAAATATTGAGGGTATGATCTGTTTTCTTCTTTCTTCACAGAGGAAGAATCACTGTGCTTTAGGTAGTAGAGAAATCTGTGTAGTCCTCTATTCTCTCTGCTGAACCTGTTTACCACAGTTAGGAATTGGGCTTGTGTGAGTTCTGATAGTTCTCTCTCTCTCTTCCTCCTATATCCCTAAAAATGAGAGTTATTTGCATAACAAAATCAGGAATTTCTGTTTTATATATCTCCAAATCTGGTGCCCAGTTGTCCAATAGCATAGCTACTAGTCATGTATGACTATTTGCTTTAAGTTAAATTAAATTAAACTAAATTAAAAATGCTCAGGCACAGTGGCTATAGTTCAAGTGCTTAATAACTACATAGTGCAGATTACAGAACATTCTTATCAGTGCAAAAAGCTCTACTGGGCAGCTTTAAGCTCACATTTCATTCTGTGGCTCATCAAACATCTGGGCATTTGACTGTTGTGTGCTGTGCTTGGTGAACTGGCTCATAAGAACTGATGGGAAAATATCCAGGAATATGTAAGCCAGTTGGTAAACTATTGGTGGTTTGAAATTGGCCACAGTGGAAACATTGACACCATGGACAAAGTCTCAATTAGTATTGTGTTAGTGAGCTTCCTGTTACTTTAACAAATACATAGATAATCAACTTATAAAGAGAAAAGATTTATTTTGACTTATGGTTTCAGAAGTTCCAGTCCAGGACTTGTTGCTTTGGACCTGTGGTGAGGCAGCACATCCTGGGAGGAGCATGTGGCAGAGCAAAACTACTCACCTCATGTCAGGGAAGCAGGAAAAAAGAGAAAGAGGAAGAGACTAGAGTCTCAGAATCCTCTTCAAGAGCAACCCTCAAATGATCTAAAATTTATCACTATAGCCCTTACTTCTACCAAACTTTCCAGCTTGTCCCAATAGCACCAATCTGGAGACTAAATTATCAATACATGGCCTTTGTAGACACTTAAAATCCAAACTACAGCAAGGTTTTGTTTTGTCTTGGTGAGACTGGGAAAGGAGGCTGGTTTGCTAGTACATATCTTTTCAATAATGTCTGTTTCAAGCACTTACCAGGAAGAGAAGACATAGAGTGCATACCTTCACCATGAGGCTGATTAGAGGATTTGATTATCAGATCTACCATCCCCATATGGATATGATAAATTTCGGTAACTCAGACTACATGAAGAAGATAAGGAGACTCAGTGCTCAAAGAGGTGGGATCGTAAATGTTGTGGCTTATAAGTAGTCTTAATATTTTTTTGTTTTGCCTTTCGGGTGTATCACGTTACTCCATTACAGTGGTATCTGGAAGAGCACTGTCCCATGAAAATATAATGCAAGTCACACTTATAATTTAAATTTTATAGCTTAGTTAAAAGAAGTGAATTAACTCAATAACATATATTTTATTTAGCTAAATACATCAAATTATTATTTTCATTTGCAACCAACATCAAATACTGTCAAGATATTTTACATTTTTATTTTTCCATGTAACTACAAGCCTTTGTACTTATAGTACATCTTGATTCAGTCTAACCACACTTCAGGTTTTCAGCAGATATCTGTGGCTAGTATTAGACAACACAGCTTGAAGAAAACATGATAAACCGGTTCAATAATTGATGAGGTGGGATTTATAGAATTCAGAGAGTGATTGGACTAAAGACAAGTTAAAGGGAATGGCTTAGGAGAGGCACAGAGTTACCCATGGCAATCTCATTTTGAGCATCCCATGACTTAATGTTCACCCTTATGGAAAACACTCCCACCTTCAGTTCTGAGTACCCTCCTGCACCCCAGGTACAAACTGTTTGATATGTGCAACCGGAATCATTATCTTTACCTGTGGAACTTCTTTCCTCCCTGCTCCAATCTTGTGAGACACACAAGCCAGGTTCCTCTGTGGCCATGTAAAATCTACAGCTATTCTGTTTCTCCATTGTCTTTCAGGTACACACATCCACTGCTGTCTTGGTGTACACTTCATCACCACATTCCCAGACAACCCCAGGGTTTAGCTAGCTTCCAGCCAGTCTTACTGCTTAGTCAACTCCTTCCCTTTTGTCTCATCCTTCACTTTGCCACACACTTCCACCCTTTCTCCATGGCATTACTGGTCCTGTGGCAACACATTAGGTAAGAAATAAGATCAAACTTCATGTGACTTTCACTTACCCTCCATCTCAACTCCAGGACCTCTCTGGTGTATTTTGAATGTGCCCCCTCCTCCCACAATTCATGTACCAGACACGTAATCCCAAATATTTTGTGCTAGTAATATTTACATGTATAGTCTTTGGAGGTAATTAGTATGAGCTGAGGTCATGAGAGTGGGAACTCCTTGATGGCACTAGTAGCTTTATAAAAAGAGGAAGAGAGATCAGAGCTAGCACACTCACTTTGTCTCCCATGTGCTGCCCTTTGCCATGTTATGATTCAAGCAGATCCTGGCGCCATGCTCTTGGACTTTCCACCTGTCAGAACCATGAACCAAATTAACTTCTTTGGTTTATAAATTAACTTGTCTCAGGTATTTTGTTATAGCAACAGAAAACAGACTAGGATCACCCCTCTTCCTCTCTATTCCCTGGTGACACACTTACACCCCCTGCTCCTGCATGTTGGGCTTCTCACTCAGTGTTCATTGAACCATTTACATTTTCTTATCTCTCTGCCTCTTCCCACCACTACTTCTTAGCTCAGGCAGTTGTTTAGAAAACTGTCACTAACTACACTTCCACTTGGAGCTGGGTAAGGCACTCTTCATGTGGGTTCCATTCTTACCTGTATACTTCTGCATCACTGCCCTCACCACATGGCATTGCTATTATTCTTTTATATGTCTATTGCCTTTACCTCACCTTGATACCACAGTTCTGGCATTCTATGGACTATCAGTGCGGTGTATCCTTCTTGTTCAGATTCTTTGGAAGCTTGACCAGATTTTTCTCACATTCCTCCTGGGATGCCATTGATTCATGATGTGTGGCATGCACCATGACCTCTCTTTGATCTATCAAATTCTGTCCTTCATTGTATGTTTGCATGGCTCTAAATTGTACACTCTGTGATGACAGTCATCCTTCCTTCAGTTGTGATCCCAGATTTGGGTCAGCAGAATCATTTGGAAGTTTCAGATGGAAGTGTACTGGGGTGGATTCCAAAGATGGCAGATTAGAGGTAGCAAGTACCTCCTAGCAGCTCACGAGCATCAGACTTACAAAGTGGGAAGACTGCTTCTCAGTTGTTAAGGGAATGCACTGAAACTTAATGCTGATCTATAGGGAAAAAGTTTTTATAGACACAGAAAGTCAAATACCTGAACATAAGAAATAATATGTTAGAGAACCACCAGCTTGGGTGTCAACATAGCTGCCAGTGGCAGTTGTGAAGGGGATGGGTAATGCTGATAAAGGAGACCCCTTGGTGGTAGATTAAAAAAAAAACTTAAAATGAAGAAAAATTTACTTGTAGAAACTGAGGATTACAGAGCAAGGCTGATTTTAATGGACTCAAAGCCAGTGGGGGAACTTGGTAAAAAAGGATCTAAGATTGGTTCCCCAGGACCAGAAAATGCTCCCAGGTAGGGAATCCAACAGCTGGTCTCTTTGAGAATGCAGCCACCAATGCTGCACTGTGAACAGAGATGGGAGAACCACAAACCCAACAGCCAGCTAAAAATTTTCCCAGAAAGCACCTGAACCAGAGACTGAAATAGGGACAAACAAAATTTTACCTGGACCATTCAGACTCTGGATTCCAATAGAGAAAGCTGACATTGTTGCTGGTGCTGTGGGGTCACACAGGAGCATCTGCACTGGATTGCAGATGCCGGATACTTCATACTCATAGTAGTAAAACAGAAATCTGTGGAGATTTTATCAAAGTCCCTAAAGATCCAGACACCCTGAAAAGACTGGCATCTCCCAAGCAATAGGGAAAGAGGATTAATTCTCAAACACCCACTCACAGAGTTCCAAAGTTTTGTCAAATCTAAATTTCAATTACTGGATTCTTCAATTTAGAATTTATGCCACCCCTGCCACAGAAATACACAATTTGTCAACACTCAAATTGTGGTACCCCACCATATATTGGGATCCAGAAACTGGGATTTACTACAATCAGCTGTGCCACCTAGCCACAAATGTTGGTATCTAAGTGAGGAACACAAAGCATTGAGATATACAATCTCTAATTATGAAGATATGGGATTATGAAGCCAAAACAAATATGAAGAATGAAAATCCACCCGTACCAACAGTTTGGAACTCCTCTGCAGAAATAAACTCATTATTTCTCAGCAGAAATTTTAAATTTCTTTCTTTCTTTTATATTTCTATCATATTCTCATTTTAAATCTATTTTTACTCATCTTTTTAAAAATTTTAATTCTTAAATTGTTTTTCAAGCATCATTTCATTATATTGTATTTAATTTTTTTTTCCCATTATGCATGATTTGATGTGTGGGTGGGTGGGGGGCAGTTTGTGTGTTCTTAGTGCACAGATAAGTTCAAAAATATTTGCATATTCTTAGGATTTTACTTTCAAATTAATTGTTTCCTTTTACACTCGTTTTTTATTTAGTTTTGATTTGTCTTAGGCAGGGTTCCACTTATATGTGAGTTGTTTTCATCTTACATTTGCAGGTTTGTTCATACCTTTGTTCTTGTCCCTCTTATCCCAAATTACTCACTCTCTTTCTCAACTAACAGCCAAATTTTCCTGTCCCCACTTCCTCTCTTTATCATTCAGTAAATCTTTTATTCCTCCTCCTTTACAAGCAGTATCTGTTACCTACCTCCTGCCTTTCCTCTGATTACTTTTTTAAACATTTCAAACTTCCTTTAAACTTTATACCCTATTTTCTTTTTATTTTAGAACCTATAATCCCATAAATAATGTAATCATATAGTTTATGTAATTTACAGCCCATTCATGTTGATATGATTAGTAATACAGTGGATGACATAGTAGAAACCTGATGTTGAATGCCTGATCTAGATATTGATCAGCATCCACTAATCAGAGAAAACATTCAGCCTTTGGTTTTTTGGGAGTTGCTTACTTCACTTAGCATGATATTCTCAAATTCCATCCATTTACCTGTAAATGCCATGATTTTATTTTCTTTTAATGCTGAGTAATATTCCATTGTGTATATATACCACAGTTTCCTTATCTATTCATCTATTGAAGGACATCTAAGTTGGTTCCACAATGTAACTATTGTGAAATGTGCTGCTATAAACATTGAAGTGGCTGTGTTACTGTAGTATGCTGTTTTTAAGTCCTTTGGGTATAAACTGAGGAGTGGGATAGCTGGGTCAAATGGTAGTTCCATTCCAAGTTTTCTAAGGAATCTCTATAATACTTTCCAGATTGGTTGCACCAATTTGCAGACCCACCAGCAATGTAAGAGTATGCCTTTCCCCCCATATCCTCACCAACACTTATTGTTGCTCATATTCTTTAAAAAACTTTTTTAAAACTATTTTTTAGTTGTTGATGGGTTTATTTATTTATTTATCTATTTATTTATTTATTTGTAGTGCTGAGAATTGAGCCCATGGTCTCACACATGCCAGGCAAGCACTCTACCACTGAACCACAACCCCAGCCCAACTTGTATTCTTAATAATTGCCACTCTGACTGGAGTGAGATGGAATCTTAGAGTAGTTTTGATTTGTATTTCTCTAATTGCTAGAGATGTCGAATATTTTTTCATTCATGTTGATTAATTGTAAATCATCTTCTGAGAATTGTCTGTTCAATTCGTTAGCCCATTTATTGATTTTTTTGCTTATTTTTGGTGTTAAATTCTTTGAGTTCTTTATATATTCTGGAGATTAGTGCTCTATCTGATGTGCATGTGGTAAAAATTTACTCCCCCAATATAGGCTCTCTTCACCTCACTGATTGTTTCTTTTGCTGAGAAGAAGCTTTGTAGTTTGAATCTATCCTATTTATTAATTCTTGATTTTATTTCTTACATTTTAGGCATCTTGTTAAGGAAATCTGGGTCTAATCTGACATGATGAAGATTTGAGCCTACTTTTCTATTAGGTGCAGAGTCTGTAGTCTAATTCCTAGGTCTTTGATGCACTTTGAATTGAGTTTTGTGCATGATGAGAGATAGGGGCTTAATTTCATTCTGCTGCTTACGGATTTCCAGTTTTCCGAGGACCATTTGTTGAAGAGGCCATCTTTTCTCCAATATATGTTTTTGGCACTTTTGTCTAGTATGAGATAACTGTATTTATGTGGGGTTTTCTCTGTGTCCTCTATTCTGTACCATTGGTCTACTAGTCTATTTTGGTGCCAATACCATGACATTTTTTGTTACTATTGCTCTGTAGTATAGTTTAAGGTCTGGTATTGTGATGCCTCCTGCTTCCCTTTTCTTGCTAAGGATTGCTTTGGCTTTTCAGTGTCTCTTAGTTTTCCAGATGAATTTCATGATTGCTTTTTCTATGTCTATGAGGAATGCCATTGGGATTTTGATTGGAGTTGAATTAAATCTGTATAGTGCTTTTGGTATTATGGTCATTTTGACAATATTAATTCTGCCAAAGAAGAACAAGGGAACTCTTTCCATCTTCTAAGATCTTCTTTAATTTCTTTCTTTAGTGTAATGGAGAAAAGTTGGAAGCATTTTCTCTAAAAACTGGAACAAGTCGGGAATGCCCTCTCTCATCATTTCTATTTTAGTCCTTGAAACTCTAGCCAGAGCAATTAACAGATTAAAAAATTAAAGAGATATGGATAGGAAAAGAAGAACTCTAAGTATCACTATTTGCCAATAACATGATTTTATACCTAGAGGATCTAAAAAATTCCACCAAAAAACTTCTTGAATTGATAAATAAATTCAGAAATGTAGCAGGATATAAAATCAACACCCATAAATCAAATGCATTTCTATACATCAGTGATGAATCCTCTGAAAAGAAACTAGAAAAACTACCCCATTTATAATAGCCTTAAAAGAAAAAACCTGGGAATCAACTTAGCAAAAGAGGTGAAAGAACTCTAGAAGGAAAGCATATTTAAAGCCACAAGGGAGAAACATTAGGTTAGAAGTAAACCAATAAGGCTCACTTCTGACTTCTCAACTCAGACCCTAAAATCAAAGAGGGTATGAAATGAGCTATCCTAAGCTCTAAAAGACAATGATTGCCAACCACTATGGTTATCCTAAGCAAAGCTCTCTTTTATATTCAATAAGGAATAAAAAACCTTCCATTAAAAGGATAAACTAAAAGAATACATGACAACCAAGCCAGCACTACAAAGAATACTCAAAGAAAACTACATACAGAATAACCTAAAACAAATGCCCAAGCCACCAAATAAATGAGAATCAAGAGATGACCAATCATCTCAATGACAATCAAGAGAGAATTAAATATAACAAAAAATAAAAATGGTAGCAAACCGCAAGCACATATTCATACCAGTGAATACAAATGGTATCAACTCCCAAATTAAAAGACATATTATCAGAATGAATAAAAAAAGAAAGATCAAACTATATACTATTTGCAAGAGGCCCATTTCATAGGTAAAGACACTCAGAGGCTGAGTGTAAAAGGATGGAAAAATATTCCACACAAATGTAGTCTGAAAAAAATTGGAACAGCTATTCATATATTTGTCAAAGCTGATTTCCAGTAAAAATTAATCAAAAGAGACAAAGAGTGCCATTACATCCTGGTAAAGGAAACAATAAAATAAGAAGAAATAACTATAGTAAATATATATGTTCCAAATATCAGCGCACACAATTACATCAAAAAATACTCCTTGAAATTAAATCCCAGATAGACTTCAATACAATGATATTGGGTGATTTCAACATACACTTATCACCAATAGACGTAATCAAAACATAAAACCATGAAAGATATATCCTACCTAAATAATAATATAAATCAGATGGACTTTTTTTTTAATTTATTTTTTTCATTTTTCTCAAAAGTTGCATTTTAATACATGTTATCAAACATAACAGAAAAAAACAAATTTTCAGAAGCTGTACACACTATTCACTGAAAACATTTGTTGAGGCAAATAGAAAAAATATTGTTACAATCATAATTTTTCTAACTTTGCACAAAATTATAAGCAGATTACATTCTTCATATTAAACATCTT